>VWZV01002319.1:0-277975 GCA_013397155.1 Irena cyanogastra
GCTGCCCCCAGCTTATCACTGCTCCTCCTGCTTCCCTTTCTGATAGCTTCTGTCCCCACACCTCTCCCTGGGAGATGGAGCCTTCCTGCAGTGTGTTCAATGCTTGGAATGGTGAAAGCATCTTTGTGTGTTTGTGTCTGAGATCTCCTTGGAGTCACTGGGCACTTGGGGCTGGATGGCACCTCTAGAGCTCTCCAGCCTGATGTCCAGTTCCAGAGACATTCAGCTGTAAGGTCAGGGAGGTGGTTCAGGGCTTTTTGCAGCCAGGTTTTGAGAACATCCACTTGCAGGCAAACAGAGAAGAGCAGTACTGCTGCCTGTGGGCTTGATGTTGAGCTAGATAGAAATGGGATGTAGAAGTGCTGCACAAATGGTGTAGAGATGTAGAATTGTGCATAAATGGTGTAGAGATGTAGAAGTGGTGCACAAAGCCCTACTGCTCATTGGAACTGTGGGTATCTCACAGGTAACTGGGTTCCTGGGTTTCTCAGAAGGACCCTCCAACCCCGTCCCTGCACCTCTGATGCACAGCAATAAATCCATTGGCATGGACAGCCAGGTTCCCTTTGTAAATTTGGGGCTGGCGTTCCTTTCTGTGTCTGTCTTGTCTCTCTTCATCTCCTATCTTCACATCTGGTTTCCTCCTTCTGTTTCCAAGGCCCGAGAGGAAGAGGTGAGGAAGAAGTTCCGGCCCATAGAGCAGCTGAAGGAGGAGTTTGAAAAGCTGAACATGAAGATAGAAACAGATTATGAAATTATGGTTAAATTAATCAGCAAATTCAACAGCTCTGCCTCCTCGCTGGATGAAAAAGTAGCAGCACTTTATGATCTTGAATATTATGTTCACCAGGTAACAAGAATGCCTCAGTAACTACCGTGTAAAATCCAGGGGATGCGGTGTCATAAACGGGGTTTTATTTTTCTTATCAGTATCAGGTAATACAAATTGCTTAATTACCATAATCCTGGGACAATAACAGACAGCAGAGAACTAGTGCAGGCTTCTTTTATATCCAGGTTGGAATGAATCATTGCTTGTGCCAGGAGCCAGCAGTATCCTTGTGGTTGCCTGATTTGTTGTCTGTTCTCAGGCTGGTTTTCTTATCCTCTCTTTTTCCTCTTTTATCTCCTTAATGTTACAAAATGGGGTTTTAGCTGCCATTTTTGGGTAAGTAGAGTGGTGGCTGCTAAGAAAATAATTATTTTCTCTCTGCTTCCATGGAAAACTGCCGTGGTTGATGGTAGGTGCCCTTACATCAGTTCACAGAGAATGTCTTTGTACCAGGGGAGGCAACAGCCACCCAAAACCCCCTGTTTTGTCTTGGTGTGAGTAAGCAGTGGCAAGCAGAGCCTCGCCGTGCTAATGAGCTCTGTGTGAGGGTGAACATATTTCCTGGCATCTCACTTCCTCGGGTTTGTGCTCACACTTTTCCCCCCTCCCTCTGATCTCTCTTGCTCTGCTTTCAACTCACACATTCCTACCTCCCCTTGGATGCAGCTGCAGGCACAGAGCTCTGCTCCCCTGGGCTTGGTGCCTGCTGTGGTGCCACCCCTGGGAGGGTGTGTGGGCATCCAGCCTCTGCTCTGCCATGTGGGAAGGGACTTGGCTTCTCCCTCCCCAGTGACTGGGAGAGTCTGGAGTGCACTGGGAGAGTTTCCAGTGTCACTTTGTCATTTCAGAGGGTGAATGGGACAACTCTTGGGAGGTGCCAGTGCAAGCCCTTTCACTGGAACAGCACTTGTTGAACCAAATGTGGTATTTTGGGGGCAGGTAGCTGAAGTGTTGCTGCTGTGAGAGGGATTCTATGTGCCAGCTGATAGAAGTGTTTTTTCCAGGGCTTTTGTCTTGAATTTTCACTCTGAATTGCTGTTGTGGGCATGCAGAGGCTTCCTTGCTGTTTGTTCTCCCTGCTTTTGTGTCACTGATGGCATCTGTGTGACTCAGAGAATAACTGTGAACAATGGGCACCCGAAGGGTTTCGTATTTGTACTCAGGGCTAATCTTGCCTGATTAGGGGTGCCAGAGCATCAGGCCAGCGTGCTAAAAAGCAACCCCCAAACGCCCTGGGATGCCTTGGATTCCAGCATCACATCTGGACTATTCCAGCAGAAAATCCCTGCAGCACAGGATGGGGCAAACAATTTCAGAATGGCAGAGGAGCAGGGACTGCAGCATCAAAGGGAAGCACATGCAGCATCCAAGGGGTCAGAGAGGGGCAGTGGCAGGAGGCTGGCGGGAGCACAGGGGCTCCTTTGTGCACCGATCCCAGCGCTGCTCTGTGCCCGCGCTGGCGGGGCAGATGGCTGGGCAGCACCTTCTCGGCAGGCAGGAAGCTGATGAGAAATATGACTTGTCTCTAAGCCAGCATGGCTTTTCCTCCTCTTTCTTCTTCCAGTCAGTTGAATGCATCCAGAGCATTATCTCTGCTTGGGACTGACTTTAGCAGCACTGGCTTAATGTAATTACTGAACAGCAGCCAAAGGACACTTGTGCTGCATAACCCTGGAAGGGCTGAGCTGTCAGGACTCCTCTGCAGCGAGTCACAGCCGTGCCCTGGGAGCAGGGGATCCTTGCAGGTGTACGTGGCCCAGGCCTCGAGTGGGGCCACTTTGCTGGTCCCACCTTCCCTAGCCTCCATCAGAGCAGTACTGTGCCATGGCTTTTCATAACTGTTCAGCTCCTGGCCATCCTGCTGCTGCCTCCGGGACACGGGATGCCCTGTGAAGTGGAAAATTCCGTGCCCTGGAGGGGGCAGGCAAAGGCTGCTCCCTGCTCTGTGTCATGGTCACCCTGGAGCACTGGGGTGTGGGGCAGCTCGTGCCTCGGAGTGCGCCGTGGGAGCCGTGGCCGGTGCCCAGCCCGGGGAGATGCTCTCTCCTGCCTTTGAAGAGTCAGCCCAAGGGCTCTGCGTTTGCTCAGCTTTTGGTTGCCAGCTCTGGTTTGCTTTTCCTCAGCCACGATTCAGCTTGGCATGTTCGGGAGCCTGTCTTGGAGAAGGAGTAGGAGGCTTTGGCTTGCTGGGTTATCTGTAACGCATAAAACCCAAATGCAAATGGGAAGAGGGCAGAGCGTAACTCATAAACAGCATTCACGGTGCTTGCACAGCAGTGTGTGGAGCCAAGACCCGTTCTCAGGCATTGCAGGCTCTTTCTCTCAATTATTTACTCTGCTTATCTTCCTCTCTCCTCTCCTCTGACATGCTACATCATCTCTCTCTGCTAATTTCCTCTCCATCGCGTGCAGTTGACATGCTGCTTTCCCTCGCTCTTGTTTTCTAATATTTTCTCTCTCACCTTCCCTCCCTATTTTCCTTCTCCTCCAATTCAGACCTGCTCCCTGAATAACTGCTGTCATATTTGCTCTTCTGCCATCCCTCCCCTCTCCTGCTTTGCCTGTGTACTTTACTCAAGAGCTCTTTTGATCTTTGGTTTTTCTTCTGTGCCAATTTCAGCGGACTGAAGCGAGGTAGGAGCTGCTGCCTCACAGCATCCACTGCTCCCCAGAGAGGTTAATACCTTCAAATTGTTAAGTTTAGGGATTTTGTTAGTTTTAGAACTGTGAGCGAGGGAAGGAGCTCTCACGACAGACTCTGGTTAAAAAAGATAAACACATCTTCAGAATAAGCTTTACAGCAGAATTTCTATTCTGCCCTTGTGGTGTCTCACTGATGCTGGGGCAGCACGAAGGACTCTGGTGCTGCTGAGGTTACAGCAGTGCCTGGTTTTACCACACCAAGTGCTGGATGCAAATTCCTGCCTATCCATACATTCCCGCTGGTGCAGAAGTTGACGTCTGATTCCAGCACTAAACCAGTTTTTACAGAGGCTGAGTGATAAAAGGACCCACTGGCAGCTGAAATTGGGTTGCTGCATAGATTTCTTTGTAGACAAAGATGGGTCTGCAGAAAAGTGAGAGATCTGGCAGGCCTGGTTTATAGGGACAGTTAAAAGAACAGCATCTGAAAGGATACAAAAGCTGCTGCAAATCCTGAATCAGCCCCAGCAGACCTGCAGAGAGCAGCTTTGCAGAGGAACAGGTGGGTATTGTCCCGTTGGGGAGCAGAGATGAGCTGGAGCTGCCCAGGTTCTGCTTTGGTTGGTAATGACAAACCCGTAGGACATAAAGCTTCTTCCTTCTCCTGGGTACCTGAAATATCTGACTTAGGGCCAGTTTTGATGAAGGTACATGGTTGAGATAAATATAACACTGAGCATGAAGTCATTGACTAGAAGAGTGTCCCACATGCCCTGCATGGCTTGTGGTGTTTGTCCTGTCCCACCCCATCGGGGGTCGGCTTGCCCTGCTGATAACTCATTTTTATATTCTCTTTCCATCTGCCAACGATTGCTGTTGTCTCCCTGTCTTTCAGGGAGGAGAAATGTCAAATTTCTAAACCTGATTTTTCTGTGCAGGCAGTTCTGAGTGTTCATCAGATCCCCTTTTAAACTGAAAAAAAAAAAATCATTGAATACCAAAATGCATCGATTTGACTTTGGACTGAATTTTGTACTTGAAGTAGTTTGTGCTGTTTCTCTAAATTTTGTCTGTGAGCACTCAGAGCCTTTTCTGATCTCCTATTCAAGAGCACATGCCCACTGGGACTGTGCCTGGCTAGCCCCTGATCCACTTAGAGCCAGAGGCTGAAGAATCCCCACTAATGTGTAAACTTTTCCCTACTGCCAGTTAATCCATTATTGTTTGCTTAGAAAAGTCATTGTGGGGCTGCTCCCCGGGGAAGCTCCTGGCTGACCCCTCCAAGTAGGGACTGGCTTTCTCTTTCCTTGTCCATGGGAAGTTGTTGATGGAACTCATGGAGAACTCCCAGAACTGCCCACGCTCCTCACTCCCATGCCCCCTGTGCACCCTGTTGGTGCTGACAGGCTCCTAAACATCTCTGACTCCTGGTGCTGCAATTACAGCATCAATTAATTAACTACATTTGCAAAACATGCAATTCCCTGGGTCCCCAGTAAAGGCCTGCTCAGGGGAGAGCAAAGAGCTGGAGTTTTTTGGCATCAGCAGACGTATCGAGTTTTTGACACCACCTGAATGACCAAAATACGTATCAAAGAACAGTTTTGATAGCTAGAATCAAAGTATTTGAGTTTCCAGTGATGCCTTCTGTGTGTGACAGTGTCCTCCCACAAGGACACTGTGCCTGGGCAGCTGTGACATCTCTGCTCGTGGGCAGGGCTGTGCCGAATTCAGCCACAGCCATTCCCTCGGAACTTCTAATTCCTTTTAAAACTCTGTGCTGGTTAGAGCAGGAGGAAAGGGATGCTGTATGAAGGGAGGTGTTCTCCAAGGGCTGGGGCTTTGTGTTGATGGAATGTGCTCTCTCTCAGGTGGACAATGCCAAGGATTTCCTGTCCATGGGTGGGCTCCGGCTAGTGATCGAGGGGCTGAACAGCAGCGAGGCCTCGCTGAAGGAACATGCTGCCTTTGTCCTGGGAGCTGCCCTGTCCAGGTGAGACCTGCCCTCAGCTGGGCTCTGTGCCTCTCTTCACCCCCTTTGGTTTATTTCTGATAGCAGAGACTGAAAGCTGTGTTGTGACACACCACAAAGTTGTCTTGTCCCCTTCCTAGCCCTTGCAACACCCGTTACCCCTTCTCCTCAGTGTGTCCTTATCTTGCTCACTGGACATATCCAGAAGTAATGTGGTGTCAAATCTGTGATTGTTTCTTGATTTCCCTGGGCTCCCTGTTTGTGCAAAGTCCAAAGGGGGAATAATTTTCCTTCTCTCCCATTGACAACCCTCTCTGGGGGAAGATGTGATGGAGGGTACAGTTACAAGCACCCCAGTGAGTACCTTTGTCCTTCCTTGTCCTTGCTCCTGGGCTGCTTCAGGATGGCAAGGTGCTGATTTGAGCAGCTCCCATGGTCTTCAGAGAGGGGTTTGGGCCCCATGGACAAGTGCCTCTGACATCAAAGGGGTGTTGATTAGACATGGGCTCAGGAATAAGGGTCAGCAGCCAGAATCCAGAGGAGACTGACCTGCAGGATGTTTGAGGTTCAGGGGAAAGATCCTGCTCTGCCTCATGCTGGGGCATCATGTGTAGTGCTGCAGGAGGTATCCTGTGGGCTCCATGGGTTTTCTTGGTGCCCCCTTTTGATTTATGGGTTTTGGGGCTTTGCAGGGGGTCTGTTGCACATTCAGAGGTGCAGAGGCTTTAGAAATGCATTTAGATGGACTCAAACTTCAGGATCAGAAGTGCAGAGTGAAAATTGAAGGTCAGGACTGTTTTATCTGCATATTTCGACACCTAAAAATACAGTCACCTTCTCCAGCATCATAAATTATTTATGGCTTAGTCTAACACATGGTCCACAGAGCTGCATTTATTTGGCAATCTCGTATGCAATGCAGTTGGCCCTCAGTGTGTGTGGAGTGTTGGGGCCTCGTGGACAGGAGCAGGTACCCAGATTTGTACCAGGAAAGGATCCAGCTTCTCGTCTGAAACAGAGCCTGACTTAGTGATGACAGGAAGGTACATCAGAAACAAAACCCGCTCTTCATATTCTGGTATATCTCAGTCTTTGAGACAACACCAGAGTGGTTTGCTCAGGTTCTTTGTGTAGACTCTTTATACATACAGAGAAGATCATGCAGAGAGTCTGGAAACATTTGCAGGTCACTTGTGAAATGACAGAGGCTGTTCAAGAGCTTCTTTCCAGATGCATCTGACATGACATGGTAAAGACTCCAAAAATGCATTGTCTCATGGTACATGACAGTACCACGTGGTACTGGCAGTGGCCACGAGAGTCACACTTTTGTGTAGTATTTCTCACTCAAGTGCAAAAACCTTCTTTGGAGAGAACCTCTCATCTGATATGACAACATTAAACTGCTGCTTTGCAAACTTGTGGACCTTTTTTCTTTGAAGGACATTCTGGCAGATGGTAATTTGGAGTGGTTTGGATGATACATTGTCTGAGAGCTCTGCTCCTAAATGTGAGGGATATTATGCCATGGTTTGAGTTTGCTTTTTCTCCCCTTGCTGTGCTTAAGCTTTCTCAGTAGACACCTACATGCCAACTTGTCTGCTGTGTGCTCACTGCTTAATTCGTTTGTTCATACATTTTCTCAGCTTACTCCATGCTCCAGTTAAACTGTTGAGGGCATTTCAGGTACTTCACACAGCATTTTGTGTTTTTCTGAGGGCTTGTTTTTTATTTCCTTCCCTCATGGTTGTTCCTAGGAGCCTTAGAGAGGTGGTAGGGCTTTCCAGTAAATTCCCAGAGGTGTCACAGCTCGCTGGGCTGCAGAGACATGATCTGCTCTGTGCTTCTGTGCGTGGGGCTGGTGTCAGATCCTGTGCTGGATGCTGAGCCTGGCAAGAGGCAATGGTCTGCTGCTCACCAAATGGGTCTGTGGCCACCTCCCAGGTCTCTTCAGCCAGGCTGGCTCAGGCCAGTGGTTTCAAGCCAGGCAAACATACCCAGAGAGAAATCAGGGCGTGATGATAGCAGCTCCAGAGGCTGGCATGGGAGGTCAGTAACTCCTGGCACAGCTCAGTCTGGAAAAGGGAGTTTGGTGTTGTCTGTAGACAAGTGTTTAACACAGGAGGAAAACACTGGACACAGAGTGATTCCAGGCATGCCTGGGTCACATCCAGAACTTTTCAGCTCTCAGAAATACCCACATCTTCTCCAGATTTGCACTATCCTTAACTCTGCTCAGCTAGTGAAGCAGGTAAGGGATGGAACAAGCAGCTGCAGCACCCAGGTCCTACCAGGACCTGGCTCAGAGCTCTGGCTGTGCTGGAAGCCCATTGGAATAAAAGCGTTTTCCAGGGGATCAGCATCTTGAGCCAACAGGCCAAAGGGCTGGCCAAGACTTGGATCAGCAAAGGCAGGAGGAGGAGAAGGCACAACAGGGCCAGCTTGGGATTTCTCCTTCCTGATACTGCTCCTATTTATTTGGCTTAAAGCAGACTCAAAAAGCAGCCATAGCACAACACGGCTGGGACCTCGGGGCAGGGCCCCAGGGTCCAGCTGCCAGGATCTGACCTCCTGGCATCCATCTGCCTCTGAGAGCCTCTGCCACAGGAGAGGCAGATTTCTTCACCTGACAGGGAGGAAATCGAGGTTTCATCTCATGTTTTTCTTATATGTCCTTCACTTCAGGCGTTTGGGTTTTAATTGCTGAGTCTGTGACCAAATCAAACATTGTTCCATCTGGTGGAGTTCTCTGAGCAGTGCCCTTATTGCAAGTCTAAAACCTCATCACACTCTTACTGTTTTTAAGCCTTTAACAAAATGTTTTTCCATTCAGCAGTTTGCAAAAGTAAACTTCATTTGAACAATCCTCAAGTGCTCTGATTGCAAATAAAAGTTAAATGCACTAACAAAAATAATTGCTAGGCATGTGGGGTTGTACATTTAGGTATCCATAATTCACTAACAGTATATGCCAATACACAGCATTATCTGGATTTCCAGTGATTGCATTAGCATAAAAGCATGTTAGAATTTATCCTGTGGTACTAACATTTAAATATATATAAGTATGAAATATTAAGATCAGGCATTTTGGAGGCAAGTGAAACTACTGTCTGTAAAATGTTCCTGCATATTTTGAAGGTACATTCCAGTATCTTCGCATGACAATCAGCATTCGCACCATTGGCTCCAAACATTACAAAAATGTCAATGTTTTATGCAAAGAGGAGCTATATTAAGCTAAAAAAGATTGCTGATGAGAGAAGTGTCTTCTGATGTCCTCTGAGCTATTTACAGGCAGCATGTCCCTTTGTTCGTGGCACAGCCAGGCCTCTGCAATCTGTATCTCCATGTTTCACAAGACTGGAAATGTTAGCCAGAAAGGATTATGCTTGTGATTAAAACCTCCATTTTTGAAAATTTTACCTACAGGAAATGTTTTTCCACACCAATAATTTGAACATTTTAGTATTTGTAATAAAAGGATTTTTGTAATCCGTTTAGACGAAGAATAATTTATGTTGAATGCCTTCTTGAAGCTTTATCCCCAAAGCTCCCCGTGCACTTAGGGATGAGTTGGAGGTGAGGATGGAGAGGAGTTAAGCTGTGGAACCTTCAAGGCAAAGGGAAGCAGTTTGTATTTCATGGGGACAAGGCAGAAGGCTCAGAAGGTGAGAGTTTGGCCTGGCCAAAGTGGGGAACTGGGAGGGCAGCCACTTGTGCAGCTGCAGTGAGAGACTCGTGGCATTTTGGCCAGACCTTTAAAAACCCACCTTGTCAGGTGGCCAGGGACAAGGATGTCCCACTGATGGTCCGAGCTGACATTTGCCATGTGTCCTAGAAGAGCACAGGATAGTCCCAGCACAGCCTTTGCCCACAAGCCCAGCAATGCTGGGCTCTCACTGTTCCCTTTGGGCCCTGAGTGCTAAAATAATGTCACAGGCCTTGGTAAAGGCTTGGGAGTAAACTCATCACTGGTGAGAACTGAAGTATGATCCTGTAGCAACACACAAGAGTTTTCCATGGACTGTCTTAGCTATTTCCCAGAGATGAAACCCTTAAAGGATGACCATGTGCATCCTGAATATCCCATTCACCATTCTTTGTGTTACCCAGCTCTGAGGCTCATTCAGAGCTTGCCTCACTTTGGTAAAGCCAAGAGAGGCACAAAACGTGTGTTTGCTTCTCAAGAGAAGCCTCAGAGAAGCTCCCAGAGGGATGGGCTCTGTTTCCTTCTGCAGTGCTGGGGTGTCCAACAGAGCTCAGCATCATGGGGTCCACCTGGTTTTGGTTCTGCTTTTCCATTGTCTTTTCTGAGGGAAGAGGGATGTGGGAATGCTGTCTCCTTGCTCTGTCCATCATTCCTTGGTGCTGTCCATTCTCCCAGAGCACAAGACTTCCCTGCTCTGTTGGAGAAGCAGCAGCTCCTCCAGGATGCCTCTGTCAAGAGGAAAGAGCTTCCACCAGATTTAAGGGGTTTGAGTCAGGTCCAGCTGTGCACTGAAACTGGTTGGTGCTCAATAACACAGAGGCTCAAGCAATAAACCCGGGAAAAGTAAAATTAAAGACCTTGCTTCGATGCTGTCTTGTAGGGACATAAGAATTTCTGTGCAGAGAAATAAATCTGGTTAGCTTAACAAGCACTGTCCTTACCCATTTATTTCCAATCCATCTTCATCTCTTCCTCCTCCAGCTTCTCCTTTTACATCCTGCAGTATTTGCCCATCTCTTTATGCACTTTCCCTGATTTTTTCAGTGGCCCTGTTTGCCCACACCATGTGTTTGCCATCTCCCATTTGCAGTAATTCCAGCTCCACTCCTTGACTGCTTATAATTTCTTGCTTTGTAGATTGTCTCCTCTATTTTTATTTGAACTCCTGACTTGTGTGAAGTTATCAGCCTCACTGCACTTAATTTCAAATTAATTTGATTGGGTCACCTCAATTTTTTTTTCTGTAATGATAATGAACTGAACCTATTTAGCCTTTCCCCATTATGAATAACCTTAACAAAAACTGCAGTGCAGTATAAATGGGTGTTTCATCATTGTGGTTAATTACACAGAAGAATAAATCCCTAAACATTTTTCAGCCTCTGAAATCTAACAAGGAAGTGTAATTAACAATTAAAGAGTAAACTGCCATCCTTGTGCTCTCAGGAAGACAAGGAGGGAAAAGTCTAGAATCCAAGGTTTGCTCTTGGGTTTTTGGGGAGAAGTTTTTTGGGCAGTGCTGATGGCTGGAAGTGGCAGAGGGTGGGGTCAGGTCCTTGTCTCATGCCATGTGTGTTTCCCCCAGGTGCCTGCAGTTGCTGGAGAGTGGACAAGGTGGGATGGACATCTTGGCCTCAGCCCAAGGGACTGGCTTTAGGCTGAGGACGTTGTCCTTTCTGTAAAACATGGGAATTCTGGAGTGAGTGCTCTGGGTTGGGCTGGTGCTGTGAGAGAGGACACAGGTCAAGCAGTGAGGTGAAATGGGAGTGTTTGGCTCACACCCCACGAGGGCAGTGAGCTCCCACACACTCCCCAAGCACTGGGCTCTGCTGGGTTCTCCCACTTACCTGGGGCTCAGGCAGGTGGCCTTGTCCTCCTGAATCCTTCACACAGCAGAGCCTGCAGGGCCTCCTCAGTCCACAGCTGCTGGTGTTCTAAGAGCTGTGGGAGGTGTCCTGCCACGCAAACACAGCCCCACAGAACAGCCAGTGCTGCCCAGGGCTGTGACAGGCGTGGAGAGCCCCAGGAAGCTGCTCCAGCAGAGCTTCAGCAGGGAGGGAAAGACTCATCACAGCCAGCTCATGCATTATATAAAACATGTTGTTTCTGTCTCATCGTGTTTAGTAAATGCTCTCTGCTGAAGCCTTTGAGTTATTGTGGTGGTTTCCATTTAAAATACATGTTCAGGCTGGTTACCTAATCACTTTCTGCCAAAAAAACCAGCCCAAACTTGCTGTTTCCCAGTGCAGACATGGTTCTGTAGCTGGACACAACATGTATTCCTCTGTCTCTTCAGCCACTATTTATTCATCCTTCTTGCTCTCTACAATTCCTTGGCAGGAGGGTGGAGCCTGGCAGGGGTCTGTCTCTTCACTCAAGTAACAAAGAATAGGACATGAGAAAACAGCCTCAAGTTCTGCCAGGGGAGGTTTAGATTGGGGAAATTTTTTTCACTGAAAGGGTTGTGAAGGACTGGAGCAACCCTGGAGGGGCTGAAAAGCAGGTTTGGCACTTAGGGACACGGTTTAGCAGTGAACACAGTGGTGTGAGATTAATGGCTGGATTTGATGATCTTGGATGTCTTTTCCAGCCTAACTGCTTCTGTGATCCTATGTTTTCTGTTTATCCTTTTTACTACAGCCTGTACACTCTGCTGATGGCTTCACAGGCTTCAGAGATTTTCCTCCCTAACCACCTACATTATTTTCCTGACCTGCTGTGACTTTCCCAGCTCTTGGCATGTTCTCTGCATTCCCTCCAAGCAATAGGTGTAAAACACTCACCAAGAGGAGGCATCTGCATCTGCTCTTTGCTCAGGGTGTGCAGGAGGCTGTGGCAGCTCATTGTTGTATGTTTCAGAAGGGAGCTTGACAAAGTGCATCGAGTAGAAGGAAGAAAGGAGGAATGGGAGACTGGGAGATGAACAACAAGGAGTGGGAAATGCAGGATCCAGCCTCAGTGAGGACCTGCTCCCAGCAGGGTTTGGGATGGACAGCATTGACCTTTATGATTGCAGCCATTGTCTGAGCCCCTATGGGAGGATGCTGATCCCATCTCTTCCTCTGTAGGTCCTGCTGTCTGCACCCTCCTACCCTTTCCTGATGGTGATTTTTGTTGGATTTCATTGCCAGCTGGCAGAACTGGGCTGTCAGAGGGATGTTGGGGGCTGCCCTTGCTTCTTGTGACCTCTCTCCTGGATTTAGCCATATTTTCTCCCCCACTCCTTTCCTTGTGCTGAGGAGAGGGCAGAAGAGCTTTCACAGGAGGCAAAATAACACAAACCAGCAACTGCAGGCTCCCATGGCATTCAAGAATGCCCTTGGCTGTCCTGACTGAAGAGGGATCAACCTCGTTTCCAGGCTGGCATCTTCCAGCCTACCTGTTCTCTTAATACAGTGCTTTGATAACTTTTCTCTCATCTGTCTATTCATGTGCTTAAAGATTCATTGAAACAGGTGATTATTCATCCATGCAGACAGTTCCTCAGGCCTTCCACCAGATTGCTGCCAACCTCAGCTGCTTCGAGGCTCTCCAGGTGTTTGGACGGGATGATGAGAGAAAACAACAGCTTACTGGAAATTATCTCTTTCTGAAGAAACTCCTCATCACTGTTGACTACTTGCTCTTCCCTCAGGTCCTGACATTCTGTGTCTTCTGGGCTGGGTTTTGATGTCCCTTTATTTTAGATGATTGTCTTTCTGCTTGGAAGGAGATGTCCAGCAGAGGCCCCCGGAGCAGCCTGGCATGTTTTGGGAGGGGATGACTCCTGCTTGGCTGCCTGAGCAGCCGTTCAGCCCTCTGAGCCCTGATGCTCAGGGCAGCTGTCTGTGGCCACCTGATGTCCCTGGGGAGCTGGGCCAGTGGCAGCCCCTCCCCGAGGGCAGCTGGAGGTCCCCACACGAGCTGGAGAAACGCTCTCGCAGCCGCTTCCCACCGAGGCTCAGCCCCTCAATGCCACTGCGGGAGCCCTGAATAGATTTGAAAACTAATTTGCTGCTCAGAGCATCAATAGATGTACGTCACTTGTCCTTTTGCTGCATTTAATGAGTTTCCAAGGTACTGCAGCCAGTTCCAGAAGGCTGCCATCAAAGGATCTTGGCTTCCATCAGAATCCTTGTGCCCCTCAGCGCTCTGCACTTCTCACGTCTCACAGGTCTCTTACGAATTCAACGCGGAGCACATCGCATAATTTCTTGCAAACATCCTTTCCAGTCTGTCTCTCCTTTTTTTCTGAATGCCTTGAACACAGGGGATGGGAGAGAGGAAGGGCTCTTCCTGCAGTGAGGTGGTGTTAGCTGGAGCCCAGGCAAAATGTGGGTCATGCTAAATGTCCTGTCACTGCTGCTCTCCACAGTCATGACTCCCTCAGTTATTCCCTCCCGGTGCTCACCATAACTGTTCCCTTCTGTTAATCATCCTGAAGCTGGCTTTGGGCATCCCAGCCTCAGCTGTCACCGTGTGGGACAACACCTCCATGTGGGTGAGGAGGGAGGGGATGTGCCAGTGCTGCCAGACTGACAGCCAGGGGACAATGGGCACAGCTCTGCAGTGGCAGTTCCAAGGGACAAGTCATTAATCCTTAGCTGCATCTGCTGAGATCAATAATTAGGGCTGTTGTTTTGTATAACCCACCAGATCAACATGGGAATTGCCATATTGAAGTGGACGTGCAGGCCGAGCTGGCTGGAAAGGCCCCGTGGGGATTGCAGAGGAAGGAACACAAAACCCAGGTGCTAACAGTGTGCTGACATGTAAATGAGGTTTCCCCGAAGCCTTGAGCAGCTCAAACCTGCCATGCACGATGAACCACAAGCGTTCTTGGGTTTTATCTGTTTCTCTCACTGCAGCAGGGAGGGTTGGGGAGGGTTTCTGGGTGCTGGTCCATGTCTGGTGCAGCAGGGTGGGTGCTGCCAGCATCCCTCTGTGCTCAGCAGCTGCATACGGGACCCTGTGTGGGCTCCTCTGCATGTTCTTCCTCTCCTTCTGGAAGCAGGTTGTGTCACGTTTCCATACATACTTTGTCATAAAAGCCCCGTAATATGATTTTAGTTTGCTTGCATATCTTGAAATGAGCAGGAACTCACCTGAGTTGTTCTCCAAATTAATACCCTGCTGCTTTTACTTAACAAGGTGTTTTTCTAAGCTGAGAACAGTAGTGACTCTGAGATTTCTTTTTTAAAAATGCATTTTCTTCTCAGGTACTTTCTATTGAAATCTGTCTTAATTTCAGTTCAGCTAGTGTGTGAAAACACACGGTGTGGCATTATTAGTCCCTGAAGGAATAAAGACAGATGGAGCCCAAAATGGAATTGGCTTTATGATTAATTGAAACCTTCAAGAGTGCAGTGGAGTCAGGGCTTGGTCCTACCCTGGCAGCACGTGGGGATCAATTCAGTTGGCATGAAGAGCTCAGGGGGAGACGTACGGATGTCACCTGGCAGAGCCAGCCCCGAGCTGTCCCCTCCTGGTGGGACCTGTGGCTGGAGGAGGGTGGGGGTGGCCCAGGTGTGGGTCGGGGTGAGGGAGGGATGGTGGCGTGTCGAGCTCCTTGTGTGGATGAGGTACTTGGGTAACGAGCTGCTATTTCTGCCTCGAGCCTCCCGCAGCTGTGCGCGATGGCTTTCGTGTCCCTGCACAGAGAGCTGAGCAGGGAGGAGGGGAACGTCCTGGGCATGCTCCAAAAAACTCGGGAGTGTGGGGGCATGGGAGTGGCATGGGGGTTTGGGCCCTGCTCTGGGTTCCTGCTCCATGTGTGACCTGCACAGTTTCCTCAGGTTTCCCATCCTTGCCTGTGAGAGGGAAGGGAATAATGAAGAAACACCAGGTGGTCTTATGTGTGGTGGCTTCAGCATTAGTGGATATTTCTGGGGTCTGTAGCCACTGACATTTACAGCATTTTCTGCTGGATAGGAGGAGGAAAAGGTGTTGCAGAAAGAAGAGTTCTCCGTCATGTTTTGGGAGCCAGTCTGCCCTGTGCAAACTGGCTTTACTGCTCATGGCCACGGTGCTCTCATGGTCAGCAAGTCCTGAGCAGCTCTGGAGCTGGGGAGATGCAGCAAGTGAAGGCAAAGTTGCTTTGCAAAGGCAAATTGAGATCTGTTCTGGAGCTATGGCAGCACTTCTGTTTGGAGAGGGCATGAAGGGGATGGTCAGGGGCAGTGGTGGCAGTCCCAGGGGATTCCCAGTTTCCCACCTGGTGCTCACTGCTGGTCTGGCCTCTGTGCACAGGTTGTGCTGCCATGGCCCACGTGCCAAAGAGAGGCCTGTGAGTGCCTCCCTCTGAGGCAGCTGAATGGGGCTGAGCGTTGAGAATAATTTAAGGAAGAATTTGGTGTGGGAAATTGAAATTGGCTGTGGAGATGATGGTTTAAGGTGTGGACGTGGCCAGGGGCCCACGGCTGTGTGTGCTTGGCAGGTGTGTGTGTGCACTGAACTGGTCTGGCTGGGGCAAACTGGATAACAAACAGCATCCATGGGCCCCTCAGCTGGGAAGAAGGTACAGGGGACATCTCCCAGATGTAGCCAGGACAGTCTTTTCACAGGCACCAGCACCCCTTCCTGTGGTGCAGTAGCAGCCCTCCCAATTAAGAAGGTGATTGGAACCTTGCTAATTGTCCTGATGAATGGGAGCACCGCTGGAAATGAGCTGATCCTGCAGATCTGTGGGGAGCTGAGCTAACTCCTGGGACATCATACCCAGCACCTTACCAAACATCCAGTGTTCACTCACTCCAACAAGTGCAGTTTGATTTTTCTAATCCCTGAGCCCCCCTACAATGGCAGCAAGTTTGCTGAGGTGGATTTTGTACAGGGAGGAAGGCTCTGTAGCTGAGCTCTCTCTGCAGAAGCTGGCCAGAAGTCATGGAGAGATACTATAAGGCTGCTGTGGATTTTCTTTTCTTTCCCTGGGGACTCTGGGGATTGCAGATCAGCGGATTGTGGATTAGTGGATCAGGAATTAGAAATGCATTTTTCATTCTTATGTTACACACTAATGAACTGACAAATTTAATTTCTTTAAATCCAGCTATTTCAGCTGGAATTGGAGAAGTCATCTTCTGTCTCTTCTGGTACCTTGAGAATGGCTGAATCCTGATCTCTCTGGGGTCACATCATCCACATTCACTTCTTTGTCTTTAGCCTGTGGCTGTTGCAGAAGTGCAGAGTGCTCTCCAGGAAGAGCCCATCCCTCGTGGGTGGTTGCAGAGTGGAACAGGGTGTGCGTGTCCAGGCACTGCCGGGGGCTGTGGCTCTCTGTGGCCACATCTGCCTGTGCCAGTGCAAGGAGGGAGCAGGGCTGGCACCAGCCTGAGGGCTCCAGCTTGAGTGTCTGAGTCCACTGGTAGCAGCTCAGGTGCCTCTACCAGGCAGACCCCCTGTCAAACCCAGTGCCAAGTGCCTCCATGGCACAGCACAGAGTGTTTGCCCAGCTCCAAGTGTGAGGTGTGCTTGGTTTACATCTGGAATCAGAATATCCTGAGTTTAAGGGACTCACTGGGATCATCCAGTGCAGCTCCTGGCCCTGCACAGACCCCCCAACAATCCCCCTGTGCATCCCTGGCAGCGCTGTCCGAACGCTCCTGGACCTCTGGCAGCCTCGGGGCTGTGCCCATTCCCTGGGGAGCCTGGGCAGTGCCTGAACCCTCTGGAGGAAGAACCTTTCCCTGCTCTCCATCCCAAGCCTCCCCTCCAGCCGTTCCCTCCTTCCCTGAGCTCTGCCCTCAGCTCCTCTGCTGCAGCTGAACCAGCCCAGTGCCCTCAGTGCTCCTCGGGTGGCCCCTGCAGAGCCTTCCCCAGCCCCGCTCCCTCCTTTGGACACTCTGGAGCAGCTTCAGATCTCTCTGATGTTGTGGCACCCAAAACTGTCTCAGAACTCAAGGTGAGGCCACTTGCAGCGCAGAACAGAGCAGGACAATCCTCTTCCTTACCTGTCTGGTGATGCTGGGCCTGATGCCCCTCAAAAAGGACAAAAGAAAAATCGAATCGATTTTGTTTGCCTTTGGGCTCATTCTTGTGAAGGAAGCTGAGATCTTCCCCTGCTCTTTTGTGTCCCACCGTGGGGAGGGTCCCAGTTCCTTGGGCAGCCCCTCCACTGTCACAGGCTGGGATTTGGGTGACGCTGGTGAGCGTGCAGGCTGCAGTGGGCTCCATGTGCCTCTCCTCCAGCTGCACTGTTCTCCAGGTCTGAGGTAGCACCTCCCTACCCAAAACCTGTGCCAGGGACAGCAGAGAGCAGAAAAAGGCATTTCTGTCGTTCAAAGCCTAACGGCCTGCGCTGTGGGACCCCGCCGGCGGGGGAAGAGCACATCCATCATTACCCAGTCACTCCTCAGAGCTTTCAATGAGGACTAAACAAAACGGCCCTGCCTTTCCAGAGCAGGCTTTATTCCTGCACTCTGTGACGCTGAAAGCGGGGCTGAAAGGCGGCCGCCTCACCGTGAACCCCGGCAGAGCCGCGGGCCGGCCCCCGCCGGCAGAGCCGGGACATCCGTCACTCCGGACTGATGAATGGCTCTGGGGCTGGGCCTATAATATCTTGATTAACAATTAATGTGATGGAACCGGGAAATACATCTCGTTCCTCGCCCCAAGCCGACAGGTGAGGATGGATATATGTTGCCTGGTTGATTGCTGTGCCTTGTTAGAGCCTATTTAGGGTTGATTGAAAAGCAGAGGCTTTGTGTGAGGAGAGACCTTTAATCTCCTGGCAGATCCAAGTGTGTTTCCCATCAGGAAGCGTTCCTTCTCTGCTGCTTATCTCTAACCCCGCTTTAAACCTGAGCCTGGTGGAGACCAAAAGAAAGGCAGGATCAAAACAAAAATAATTGAGATCGCTGGCTTCCGTGGGCAGTCTGAACCCGTTATTCCTACTTATCAGCTAGTTATTCCAATATAACTCTTGCAAGAGACAATTCAGCAGTTGCAGCATCTCCTTGATGAAAAGCACTCCAATGAAATAACCATGGCAACAGTTGCTGAGGGCTGGCATGGGGAGGGATGGAGACGTGCTCTCCAAAGGACTCTGGGCCCAACTGCCCTGACAAATGGCCCTGCCGAGCACCAGGAGGTGATGTACAGAGAGCTCTGTGTGCTGGCTCTCGTCCTGGTGGGGTCCCAGCTGTGCTGGGCATGCAGGCTGCCCCAGTGGACCCATTACAAGTCACATTTTGTTAACCATGGGCATCTTCCCTCCAGATAGAAGGGGAGTTTGCAACCTGAAAGCTGAGGGAGAATCATGAGGACACTCAATCAGGAGGGAAAGGCCAAGGAAGGGACCTCAGAGAGGGACACCACCTGTGATCCCAAAGCCACAGAGGATTTCCCAGGGTTTGGATGCTCTGGGAAAGGCTATGTCTCTCTGCTGTTGGTGTCAGAGATTGGTATCAATAACAAACACTTGGCATGTGTAATTTCAGAGCAGCTTCTTTTTAAACCAGCTCTTAGACTGTGTTTGACGCTCTACAGGAGAGGTGACAGAGGCCACATGGTGTTGCATGTAGAGGAGTTTGGGCATTTGGTTTGAAGTTGGCCCTTGGTGCATAGAGGAGCCAGCAGAGCCTGGACTGAGCCTGGAGAGTTTGTGCCAAGGGTCCTTCAGCCCTGGCTCATGCCCTGTCCCTGCCCAGGGCTCCTCTAAGTGCTCACTGTTAGGAGCACCCATGTCCTACTGCTCTCCGAATGCTCTGGTCATAATCTTGGCTGAGGAGCAGCTTATCTTATGGGATGAAGGCCTCTCAAGTAGCTTTGTGGGCATGGTGGTGGTTTTGTTAGGCACTATTCTCTCGTTTTTGTCTTCCTTAATTGGATGTTTATAAGCCTGAAAAGTAAAAGAAGAAACATTCACCAGAAGAAAAGAGGAGCCTGCTGAAAAGCAGCATTTGTACAGATTTCTGAGAAAAGGGCAGTAAATACTCCACCTCTGCTTAATAATAATAATAGGCAGACTGAGTATCTCTAAAAATATAAAATAACATGGCCCTATTTGGAATAGTCAACATCCTTATCAGCCCGCTGCCATCTCTGCAAACAAGTTTTGCTAGAGATTGTGGGCATGATTTTCAATGGCTCAGAGCAGCTGTAGCTTCTTTGACTTCAGTGAAAAGTCTGAGTGCTTGGCACGGCGGCAAACCAAGCCTCTTCCTTTCTGCTTCAAATTGGGGCTTGATTCTAAGTGAGATGAATTTTCTCCTCCTGATAATTCTGTACATCTGAAGTGATTACAGCTCCGCGTGAGTGCTCTTTTAGGAGATTTCAATGCAGCGTTTTCTTCAGTCTTAAAAAGGTTCCTTCAAGCCTTATGATGCTGGAGAAGGGGGGGGGGAAATAAATCCCGGTGGAAGCCGTTACATCTTCCTATGCAGATGAGAGATTAAAACTTGTATTTTTATAAAACACTCACGGGGGCTAAATCGGAAAAGTTCTGTTGAGGCGAGCGGGTTTTGGCTGGTGGGAACGTGCTGCTAAGTTCTTATCTGCCGATGGGGAGGCAGAGCAGGGAGTGGTATTATTTGGAGTTCTTAGAGAGTGAGCTTTAATGTTTGCTTAACTCCACTAAAAATAGACGCCACCCTCTTTTCCTAATAGGCGGCATTTGTCACACTTGATTCATTTCCTCTCCCAAACTGAGCTCCTTCATGAATATTCATCTCTACTCCCCAGGAATCTGCCTGTCCTCAGAAGTTGTACTCGCGGCGACCGTGCCGTAACAATGCGAGTCAGGCTTCCAGGGCTCCCGAATACCTGGCCCGATCCGGCAAAACGCGCTGCTATCGACAGCCCCCATTGATTCCTGCCTCCTCTCCGAGCCGTGATTGCTCGTTATCCCTCTCGATGTCCCTTAACGAGTCTCCCGTTCCTGTTGTCATAGCAGCGCCGCGTCGCCCCGTGGAGCAAAGTCTCCGTGGCTGCTAATTGTGTGATGGGAGGATCAGTTTGGCAGTTTTTCTAGTCGGGATTAGGCCAAAAGGTCCCTTCTGAACTGTGATGAATGCGGCTTCCTTTCAGAAGACACTAAAACTTGGTAGTTAGAGATTTCTGACGAGGGAAGCTTTCCAGAGCAGAGAGGGAGAGCAGTCCTTACAGAGCTCTTCCGTTCGTGCTCTGCCACTGGTTAAAGCAGGAGGAAAACAGCCAGAAATGCCAGAGGAGGATGTGAAATGGTGGATTCCCTATTAAGGAAGTCTGTCAGTACCTCAGACCTTCTAACCTCGGGGTGTCCAGAGCGTGTGGAAGGTCCCTGCTTCTGTCATTTACTGCTGGAGTGGGAAAAATCTGTTCCTGCCTGGTGAGTATTGAGGAAGCAGCGGTCAGTTCCTGCTTGTTCCTCTGGTGCCATTGCTCGGCACCACCAAGAAGATTTCCAGCCACGTGGTAGGAGAGTTTTATAGGGGTTGCTCTGGCGTTGTGGGTGAGAAACGTGCACAGCAGAAGGAATGATCTCATCACACCCTTCCCCCTGCAAGCCCAGGAGCAGCTGCCTGGCAGCCATGGTTGGTTGAAGAGGGCACAAGAGACAGAGGGATGTTTGCTGCTCGACCCTGAGGGGTGATTTACCAGCCAGGATGCTCTTGTTAACTGGTAGGATCTGTGCAGGTCTCAGCACCCCTGTCCTGGCATGGAGCAGCAGCACAGGCTTTGCCTGGAGCTGGAGGGCCAGCGGCTGTGTCATCCCCAGGGATGGTGGCTCATCTCTGGACTCACTGCTGGCTCAGCATGGAGGCAGGAAGGGCTGCAAACAATTCACTGTTCCCATGTGCCAGGGGATGGGATCAGCTGTGCCTGCTCCCAAGGCCCTACTCCTGGAATGCAGAGGGCAGATTTGTCTCCTGTGCCTCTCACTGGATTTATTCCACAGTGCTGAAATGTAGCCAGGATAATCTGTGACCTAAACGTGGGCATGAGTGGTGTTTTTAGAGAATGAAAAGAGAAAAAATAAATCTTCACCCACCTCAATATCTCTCCCCAAATTAAGAACTCCCCTGGCCAAGCCCTGCAAATGAGTTTTTGTTGTTTGTGCAGTGAGGAGCCAGATTTTTAAAGGCTGGCTTTCAATTTTACAGCCGTTTATTATAGGCATGAATAATTGCTGGCACGGTGCTACCACTGCTGTTGTTTGCTCTTAAGGTTGGGCCAATTACATATGTAAGCCCTTGATTTACAAGCAAAAGCAGAACTAAAGTAGCTTTGTGGCCTACATTTCAAGAATGAGTGATGTGTCCATGGTCAGCTGTGGGTTCCCAAATTTGTGCTGTGAAACACAGAGGTCCATGGCCATAAATGTGTGGCCCAGATTGTCCAAGGCATTCTGTGA
Source organism: Irena cyanogastra (assembly GCA_013397155.1). Lineage (NCBI taxonomy): Eukaryota > Metazoa > Chordata > Aves > Passeriformes > Irenidae > Irena > Irena cyanogastra. The sequence continues at coordinate 21,470 of VWZV01002319.1, forward strand.
CATAGGCTGTCACAGCCCAGCGTGAAGGACATAAAAGGGAGCAGCCTGTGAGGCCCGGGAACCTGCCCAGATTCCTCCCATGGCAGGGATGCTGAAAGACTGTGCTGCATTGGGGGAATTCACAGTGAATACACAGAAAAGAGAGGGAATTGGAACTGAACATGATGGTTCTGCAAGATGGACTTAAACAAAGCCTGCCCAAATCCTATTTCCTAACAAGAGAACTGGTGTGTCTCCCGCTCCTCTGTGCAGTCAGCTCTCCTGGGAGAGGAGAATCACAGAATCCCAGAATGGTTTGGGTCAGAAGGGACCTTAAAGCCTGTCCCATTCCACCCCCTGCCATGCCCCCTTCCACTGTCCCAGGCTGCTCCAAGCCTCAATGTCCAACATGGCCTGCCGGGGATCCAGGGGCAGCCACAGCTTCTCTGGGCACCTTGTGCAAGGGTCTCATTTCCTTCCCTATATCCCATCTAACCCTGCCTCTGTCAGTGTGAAGCCATTCCCCCTTGTCCTGTCACTCCGGGCCCTTGTCCAAAGTCCCTCTCCAGTTCTCCTGGAGCTTCTAGGCAGTGGAAGGGGCTCTGAGGTTTCTTTCATTCTCCACTCCACGTCTTTCAGCCTATCTCTGGAGCAGAGGTGAATCCACAGAACAGCTGCTATCCACTGTGGAACTTAAGAATGGCTGATTGAGATCAAGCAGAGGATTTTTTCTTGCTTTTGCACAGTAAGCAGAGAATGGGAAGGAAGTAGGTCAGTGTGATGACTGTTGTCCATGGGGTGGTGGTTTCCAGACATCACCCACAACTGCTGTGACCTGCACTCTGCATTGCCCAGCGTGGGGAAGGTGTCCCCGTGCTGTGCTGGTGCCACTGGGTGCCATCAGCCGTGGGGCGAAGTGGGGAGCCAGCCCAGCGTGAGGGAGGGTGAGGAGCTGTGCTCCTCCGCCCTGGCCTGGTGGCAGGCCAGTGTCCTTGCTGCTGGGGGAGCAGGAAGGGCAGGATGTGAGTAAAGGCATGAGCAGGCAGGATGTTTGTGGACGCTGATGTCATTGCCACAAATCAGTCGTGGATGTTGTCAGCCGGAGGCAGCGGCAGCTCCGGTCAGCGTGTCACACCCCAGGGGCTGGCCAGAGCAGCATGATGCACTCGTGTCCTTACTCATCACAGAGCAGGTGGCTTCTCAAGTCCCCTCCTGCAGGGTTTGTGTGGTCAGCTGGAGGCCATGGCCACCTCCCTGGTGTGCACCGCCTGGGCTCAGTCTGAATCCTGCTGATGGACCTCGGCACGGAGATGCTCTGCCCCAGCTCAGCACAGGCTGCTCCCACGTGGAGTCACAGACATCCATCTGGGCAAGAAGCGTTGGTGCAGGACCAGTGATTTCTGAAGTGATTTCCTGAAGCTTCTGAAGGCAGAGGCAGCATCCGGTCCCCTCAGGGCTGGCAGACCCCATGGCGTGCACTCTGCCCTGGCAGACCCCGTGGGCAGCAGAGCCATGGAGAGGCACAGCCAGGTTTGTTTACGAGGCTGCAGTTGGCCTGGCTTTTACACCCCAGCAATTACTGGCAAGCCTCGGCTCCTCCTGCGCCTTCGCAGCACATGTGTGAACTCTTGGTGGTGTCACCTGCACGTCCTCTCCTAGCGGAGTCTAGCAGTGGGAAGTGATCATCACAACTCACATTTGCCTGGCGTATGTCTTTCCACAGTTGCAGAGCGTGGAATGAATTGAACTTGCTTCCTCCTTCACCTTCAAGCTGTTCCTGGATGCAGGCAGCTCAGCTTCCACAACCACGCTCAGCTCTCAGAGCTTTCTTCTGCCCTGGGGATGGAGCCCTTCTCTCCTGCCTGGCAGAGCCTGCCTGGGTGCTCCCCCTTGCAGAGATGTTGTTCATCTCACGATCTTTTGGGCTTTCCCTAACCCTTCCCTTGCCAGGCTGAGGCTTTCTGTCCACTCCCTCCTCTACTGTGGCGAAGGAGGGCTTTTTGTCTTTGCCTTCAGGATCATTAAATCTTAATTTGCATGTTGGCTTTCTTTGTCAAAGTATTGGCTCTCTCCATCCATCAGTGATGTAGGGCACACTGCTGACATTCTCTTCCTCTTGCATAATTATCTTATTCCACTGCATCTTTTATGCAGAATCTTCCCTTCTGGAAGTGCTCCTCTCCCTGCTCCCACTCTTCCTGAGCACCCAGTTCAGCTCTGGTACCTGCCATGGCCTTGTTTCTTACACCTGCATATGAATCCCTCGAGTTATTCCCATATTTTATTAACTACCTTGTTAATTTTGGCTCTCTGAGAGCTTGATTCAGGCATTCATATGCGTTTCCTTCACCCTCTCTCTGAAGATGGGATCTGTGTCACCCAGCCTCAGTGCTCCTACACAAGTGTCCAGCTGAGCTGGCTATCCAGGCTCCCTCTCCAGCCAGGGACATGGGATCCTCCAACTGGCAAATCTTTCCAGCTAAGGCAGGAGTCAAAGGCAGCCCCATCTCCTATTAGACAAATTAGACAAATCATCTTTTCTGCTCACTGCTGCTGACCTTGAATTCCTCAGATGCTTTTCAGAACAGATGCAGCCCCCTTCAGAGTGACCCTAAAGCTCTGGGCAGTGGATCTAACTGGGTTAGCCAGGGCAAGTCCCATGGAAAAACAGACACAGGATCTCCAGGGATGTGCAGACCACAGGTCAGGACATGTTAATGAGGGAGCCCAGGCAGCTTTTATGGACTGGATGTCTTAATTGTAGCTGTCTGATGTTAACAGAGATGAATCTGACACTTGGAAAGGTTTGGGAAATGTTTTCTTCTTAATTTGTATTTAGGAAATGTAAAGGTATATAGTGAATGTTTAAAAACCAACAGCAACAGTAATAGCAGTAATTATAGGTGGGCACAATTTTCTTTTATCTTTTAACTGAAGTTGCTAGAAAAAATGACTGCTGTGGTGATACTTGGTAGGGACACTGATGTGAGTACCCACTTGTTTCTGAAAAACGTTGTGGGATTTTTAATGACCATCAGCAGCACAACCTTGATTTTTAAATGTCATCCTAAATGTAGCAGTTACAGCCTCCTCTGCCGTGGCATGTGGGTGGGTGAGTAGGGATGAATCAGAAAGCAGAAAGAATTGCTGGTGCTTTCTGTGGCTCTTAAGTTTTCCTCGAGGGCTTCCCACCTAGGAACTGGCTGGAATTATCTGTGGGTTGTGTTGCAGTCCCTGGTCCCATGGCATCTCCTGCTGTTGCTCTCCCCTCTATTAATCCATGATTAAGTTGCATGAATTCATCAGGTTTCTTCAGAAGCTGGTATTCCACAGGATATCGTCTCTGTTTATCAAAACAAGATAAATGGAAAAAAGGCTTCCTAGCTTTTGCAGATGCAGTTTTCCTTTTCTCTCTGGCTGGAAACATTCCCCAGGCTTCACTTTCGGAGCTGAAATCTGTACTTGGCATTTGCAAGATGGTGATTTGCTTTTGTAAATGGAGCAAAGTCTTGGTTTTGAGTCATGACTCAGTGAAACAAATCTGCTTTTATCGACTAAAACGATTCTAATAGCACCATTAAACCCGGTGGGACCGGGAAGAGCCAGAGCGACACGGCAGTGGGGTGGATCCAGCATCTTCCCGTGCCAGCCACGGAGTGGGCCGGGCCGGGGTGAGGCTCGGGAGCGATGAGTGGATCGGTGTTTCAGGAGCATCCCCTCCCGCCGTGGTACCCGGGGCTGCTGCGGGGCACGGCCGGCAGCCGGGCGGGTGGGAGCTCCGCTCTGCCTGCCCGGGGACGGGAGGAGCTGCGAGCAGATGGCAGGGTTAAAATAGGACAGAGCTGCGCCGAGCTGCTGCTGCAAGGGAGAGGAGTGAAATGCCTGTTCTCACACTTCGCTTTGTGTCTCGGGGAAGAGCTGCGGAGTGCCTGCGCTCCGCTGGCATTCCCAGCAGGAACGCGCCAGGCAAAGGCTTCCTCGGGTTTTTGATATTATTAGCACTTGTCTTAAAGAAAAATCAGCTCAAATGAGCAAGCAAACAAATAAAGCGAGTAACAATGGAAGGGCTCGCCTCGAGCCCCCTTCAGCATCTCTCAGGATGATTAGTGGGATGTGTCACGTCGGCACCGGAGAGCGGGAGCGTTGGGAGCCGAGGCTCTTGTGGTGCTTTCAGACAGCTTTTTGCAGTGTTTTCATCTCACCTAAGGCGTGTGAATAGGTTTTGTTGAAATAGCCGAGTGACTTGGCATGCCTGGAATGATGCCCAGAGTGATTCAGCATGCTTGGGGGGAGAATTCTGTGCAAAGCTGCCCCACTGCAGGGTGTGGGGGGCTCATTGGGGGTCCTGCAGCAGTAGCAAAGGGCTGGGAAGGACCTTGGGTGTTCTGCCACCATCCTAGGCCACTTCAGATCTGGAGCCAGGAGGGTGGAGGCGTGCAGAGAATGGGAATGTGAGGAAAAGGAGGAGCAGAGAGGCAGGAGCCAGCACTCACACTTGCACCCTGACGTGGCTGCCAATGCTCCTGGGAGCACTTCAGTCTCTGTCTATAAATCAGGGGGTGCTTTGAAGGCTCTGTGATGAACAACATGGGATAAGCTCAAGGCCCTGGTATTAATCCTGCACTATTGTTCTTGTTTCTTGCTGTGTTGGGATTTTTTAAAAAAGAAATCAACACAATTTTTGAGGGCTCTGGCTAAAATGGCACAGAAATAAATGAGTTCTGCTCAAACTTGGAGAACATCTCCTCATTTTTATTAACGTAGCCTCTGATGAAACACAGCCCATCCCCCGGCACCGATCGCTGTCTGACCTAGAGTAAATACTGGCCTTTCAGGAATCCATGGGGAGAGTTTTGTAAGGGTGGCACATAGAACCATAAAGTTGATTTACCCTCAGAAACAAAGCATCAGTTTGGGTGATTGAACACTGGGGGGATTTCCTGGGATGCCTTTCTCCGTGCACTGTGGAGCACTTGCCCGTACCTACCCGAAAGGATCAATCATTCACCACGCTGAGCTGGAAGAGAGCTCAGGCCGTTCCTGTGACCACTGCAGGTGGGACACGAGTCACCTAGTCCAGCCCTTGTGTCACAGAGGGGTGACAAACCCTCAGAGTGGCCTGCACAGCCCATCCTTCACCATCAGAACAGAGAAGTCAGGCTGACCTTGATGGTGCTGACATGGGGATGGCAATCACCCTGAAAATCCCCAAACCTTTGCATTTTATCATCAAATAGTCTGTGGGTTGTTGATTAAACCCATAGAAGCTGAGCTGCCAGCTCAGGCTCTTGAAGCTGCACTACCCACTTGCCCTGGTGTCTGTGGGAGCTGCAGGTGCAAATCCCCCCTGGAGCAGCCCAGCGAGGGCTCAGAGACTGCGCTGGTGTCCTTGGAGCCAGGGGTTCCTGCTGGCACTGAAATACAGCTCAGAGCTGGCAAAGCCGAAGGTCAGGAGAAAAGAAGGGCTCTGGGGGTGTTCTTGGGGGCCTCACTCCTGCTGGGGCAGTGAGATTTCTGCCTGGGCTCTCTTTGGGGCTGTGTGTGGTCTTCTGTCTGTTTTTGTGGGACCATTTTTCCCTATGGCTATAAATAAGGCCAGTCAGTTTGTTGTTTGTGTGTGTTCAGCAGAACAATCTGGTGTGATTGGTTTTGTTCTGGCACATGAGATTTTACTGCCAGAGTTGGTATTCACTCTACTCTGCTCCCTAGAGAGGTGAGGAAGAGGAGGGGACTCAAATCAGTTCCTGTGTTCCCATTGCTTTCTCTGTGCTTTGGGCAACTCCTTGATTCTGCTGACTCACACAGGTGCCCCAGCTCCTGCATCTCAGACCTGGAACGCTGGGTCCCAGCTGCAGGGGCTTTCTGCACCCCTGTGAGGTGTCTTGCTGCAGCAGATTTGTTATTCTGTATTTTATTTAATTACTTCCTTTTACAGCTCTTTGTATAAATCTAATTATCCATCTGTTGCGCTGCATTAGGGCATTGCAGCTCCTCAGATTTTTTCCTGTTCTAAACACTTAACTTGCCCTGCCTGGGCTCAGGTGAGCTGGGTCTCTTCCCTGCAGAGCTCCCAGTGGGTCCAGGGCTCCCGGTTGCTCCTGACCACACCAAGCTCTGCACTTTCAGCTCAGTGTGGTAATTCCCACTTCCATGGTGTGCCTGGGAGCAGAGTGTTCCCAGTGAAACCTGATGTCACTGTGTTCCCAGGGAGCCTGGGGGCTTTCTAATGGGATGTTACAGCCCTCCTGCTCTCAGAGGTGATGCTGGAGGGCTCACAAGAAGCTCTTGCCTGGGACACAGATACGAGGTTGGAAGCCAAGCCAAGGTTCCCCCAGCTTTTCCCAGGTGCCTTCCACACTGTTCCTGCATCTCTGGGATGATTCCTGCTCCCAAGTTTGAGTATCACATCAGCCCATCAGAATCACAGAGCCACGTACTCAGCTCCAATTTATTCTCTGCAGTTCTGTTCTCCTCTTAGCAACAAATACTCCATAACCTAATTGCTCATTAAAGGCTGTGCTGTGTCCCTGCAATCCAGGATGTCACAGGCAGCCGTGTTGCTCTCCCAGGGACGCTGCTGCTCCCCTGCTACGGCAGCGAGCGCCTGGCTTGGTAGAAAGTGAGAAGGCAGCATTGCATTGAAGTGGAGATTTTCATCTTCTTGGGGATTTTTTTATATCTCTCCTATATTTTGGGCTTTTGAACATCTAACATCTCTTTCATGCTTCACATCTTTCATATGAAATTGTTGTATTGTGTTGCCTATTGAAACCTAGTTTTCCTTTTGTCAGGTTTTCCCCCCTCACCCCTGCTTTCTTCTCCGCTGTATTTTGATCGGTGTAACGACTTAGGGCTCCATTTTTCTGGGTGGTTTTTAATCTCCTTAAGTCGTATCTCTGAAGGCCTTTGTCTGTGATAAACTCAGGTCTGAGCTGGTGCTTGGAGAAGAGGATTTTTAGGCCAGTTCTGCTGCATGCAGCCCTTGGGGGTGACTGTGCCTCATCCCTCCTCCTTCTCCCTCCAATAGTCACAGGCAGCCTTGTGGTGGCATTGGGGTTATTTTATTATTATCCTGTATCTCATATTGTGCATGCAAATATCCTTTTCCATAGCTTGGGACTGTGGAAAGCCTCAGTTAAATGTGTTTTGTAAGGGATTCACCCACCCTGTGCTTAAGTGTCATTTACTGGCAGAGCCAGAGGGTCATTTTGGAGGGTGAGGAGGCTGTAGGGCTGTTGATATGGAATTGTCCCAGTTATCCTCCTCTTAAGAAGGAAGCTAGGAAGTTTGGAAGGAGATGTGGATACCTGGGAAGTCATGGATTCAGAGCCATCTGTCTCACTGCAGCTGCTCCATGGTCATTTCCCACAGGGATAGTTTGTAGCCAGAGCTTGGAGTGCAGAAGGAAACCATGTTCTCCTTATGTGTCTCTTCTCACTTGAACTGTTTTAATGCTTTTATTTTTTTTATCCTTAAACCTGCAATCTGAAATTCAGTCATGCAAGTATTAACGAGGTGCTGATCACCCTGCCTCTCTTTTCTGCCCTTGTTCAGAGTCTCAGATTTACAGCTCTAGTTCAGGCTGGAATTACTGACACTGTAATGATCTGTTTTATCTCTCTATCTATTATTTGTCAAATAATTTTAACATGACTGTGCTTACAAGAGCTGTCAGAAACCCTCCAAACACTGAGAAGGATGAAGAAGTCATTGGCCTTTTCAAGTGTGACCCTGGTTATGTTGCTTTGTTTCCAGGGCTCACGAAAATGACCTTTTCCATTGCCTGTCAAATTGTGACCCAGGTGTGAGGGTTTGAGAGCCCCAGGAGCCAGACAAGGCACATTTCAATCCTGTCGGTTCGCTCTTGTTTTGTCCATTAACAGATATTGGACTGAAAACCAGGGAGGGGAAGGGAAAAAGGGGGAGGGCAAGGTAAGCAATGCTGCCTCGCTGCCTGTTTCTGATCCTCAGGTTACAGCACAAGCTAAATAGACTACACTAAATTTTTTAGGCTGTTTCACAGACTTACAGACTTTGATCCCCACCTTTGATTTCCCAGGTGGCACCGCAGAGCGGGTTCTGAGCAGAGAAGAGACCCATTAAGCCTTGTCTAGCCCGGTGATTATCATGCCTTTGCACCAGCACCGGGGCTTTCATCAGAGCTCAGCTCTGCAGTCTGGGCTCCCTGTGCCTGGGGAGATGCCAGGGCAGGAGGAACGCTGTGCCAGCACCCAGGCAGGGGCAGGTCCTCCATCCCACTCCCTTCCACAGCCCTGCTTGGTCCTTCCCCACCTGGCTTCAGCAGGATACCCAGGAGAGGAGGTGACCCTTTCTTTCCCAAGGTCTCACGCAGTTTCTGCAACAAGCTGGCCATGAAATAAATATTCTGTGTGTGTCCTTGTCAGAGCAGTAGAGATGAGGGCATTTGCCTGCCTGCCCTGCTCTGTGCCTCCAAGTCTCTGGGTCCCTCCGCACCACTTGGCTTGCTTTCTTTTTTTTTTTTTTAATTTAAATCTAATTTTGCTGCCTTATTGTAAGTTCCCACCTAACTCCAGAGCTGCTGTCGCCTCAGGGCTGTGTTGCTGCTTTTCAGTCTTCCCACACCCATTGAATGTGCAGTCTGCAAAAACTTTGAGAAGTCTCTCCTAAATTTGTGCACTTGGGGTCGTCCTAGGAGGAGTGGAACAAGGGTATCTCTCAGCAGAGAGTACTCTTGAAAAACCCCTTTGTCTGCTTCTGTGCCAGGAGCTGCCAGTGAAAATGCACAGAGTGTGGGTAGCATGGCTGGGAGGCACAAGGAGCTCAGATGTGCAGTGAGGGCCACATCTAGAGGGGATGTGCTGTGACCCCACAGCAGGCTGGGCCCCCTTTGGCGGGGGTTCTCTTTGGGGAAGCTGCAAGGGGCTTTTGTTGAGTCCCTGCAGCCCGTGGCTGTTCCTCACCTGGGATAGGGGCTGGTTAATCTCATCAGTGCAGCACACCCAAATCTGTGCCATCACTGCAGCATTATGGGATGTCACCATAGGCTGGCCCAGCCCTGGGCCAGCCTCAGACTCCCGTTTCAGTGCATTTTGTTGCAGATGCCACCATCCTGTCTCCATTAACAGATTAGCACGGTTGAATTTCCCATGTGAGCGCTCCACAGCCTGTCTCATTGTGTTTATTTTGTTCAGGCTGCTTTTCCCTGGGCTTGACAGTGTAATTTGTACAGATCTCTGCTGAGTTTTCCAAACCTTCAAATGAGCTTTTTTGTTAGCTTGAAGCCAGGACCATTGATAGCAGAGAGAGAGAGCAACAGGAGCATTGAGAAGTGAGCAGCACACCCACCAGCCAGGAAGGCTCCCTCACCTCCGGAGCTGCTCCTTGGCAAAAGCTCCATGGTTCAGAGATTTTAATTAGATCAAATCCTCCAGGTGACCAGCCAAGTATTAAAGGCATACCAATTTCTCAGTTGTGTCTCTTGCTGTAGGAGTTTTTATTATTTATTTTACAGAGATGTGACAAGAGCTTGGCTATCCCAAATGTGCTGTTCTCCTTGAATGGCACCAGGAGGTCTCCAGCCCAGGGGATTGTCCTTTCAGTGCACTTCTACTCAGCAAAGTGCCTTCCTGCAAGCTGCTTCTGCACTTGCTCTGGTCTCCATTGCCCAGAGGGACTTGCACATGAAATAAGAGGAGATTTTTGGACCACAGGCTGTTGGGGCCATGGCTGTGGCTGCAGATTTGGCTGGAGATGAATGAGAACCCCAGTTGTGAGTTGGGGGAAATGGTCTTGAGCCCAGGAGTGGCCTGGGAACAGCTGAAGTTTTAGGGGTTGTGCTGTTTGCCTCTGCTGACTCCCCAAATCAGTGCCCAGCCCATGCAGAGATGCCATCGATGGGTCATTGCACAACATACTGGGGTGGAAAATTGCATCCTGTTTTTGCAGGAGGAGACTCTTCTGCACCTCCTGGCACAGGGAGGTTGGGGATAGACTCCTCATGGTAGATGTGTTAGGTCTCACCTCCCTCAGGCACTGCAGAAGCTGGTTTGCTTCCAGGGATGCTGCAGGGCTGGTACATGGGGGTCTGAGAATTGTGCTGTGAAAATCTCATCTGCAGGAGGATCCTGGAGCTCCTGGGTTTGTTCTTTCTCCCTCCTGCCCTGTCTGGGCAGGTCACAGATGCCCCCACCTCGGCAAGGTGCCTGTGGCATGGCTGTGCCTGGATGTCTGCTGCAGCAAGCGAGTGAGGAGGGAGAAATCAAAGGTGGCTTTCAACAAATGCCCTTTTCCCACTCTGAGGTCAGCCTGGTATTGCCAGCTGGGAAGTCCCACCAGATTTGCTCTGAGCAATGGTTTTAACTCCAAGCTGCTCCTTGTCCAGCTCCATTTGTCTCTGGTTTTGTTTCTTTATGACCCTGTCTGCCTCTGTCTCTCTTATTTCATGGAGGGGCAGGGCCGTGGCTGCTGCAGCAGCTCCTTGGGAGCAGCGGGAGCTGCAGGTGCTGTAGCAGGGCCAGTGACCCTTGTCTGGCACGGTGCAATTGCTGCTTCAGAGCCCAGCAAAGGCTGGAGTGCTGGAGCTGCTCCTGGAGCGCGAGAGCGCCGGGATCAGGGATCAGCCAGCTGGCACACTGTGCCCTGATGGTGAAGCCCTGCCAAGGAGGGAGCCTGCAGCGTCTCATGTCCCCACCACCTTCCAAGATGCATTAGAATTGGGCTTGCGTCAGTGTGGATGAGAGGAATGGTCTGTCTGTGTGTCTGTCTGTCCCTGGGCAGCTGCTGACATCCTGACCTGAGGTTTCAGCCTGTCCTGGCACACAGAAGGATGGATTTATCCACAGTAGTCCTTGGAGAGGAGCTCTTGCTGTGAGAGGTGTGTGGGTGATGAGCACGCTCACAGCAAACAAGGAGAGGGGGAAGCAGGAACTGGAATATGAAGGCTGTTCAGGAGTGAGAGTGGAGTGAGAGGATTCAGGGAACCAGAGAGCCACAGAGGAGGGCTCCTTGCCAGGGGAAGCCAGGTGGAATGGGGGGTGTGGTGGGAAGGCCCAGGTGACCCACTGTGCCCTCCCCACCCCTGCTGCCTTCATTTCAGGTGTTTGAGGTGGCTGCAGGGTTTGTACCTTCTCCATAACCATAAGCCAGGGTTGGTGGGAGCTGGGGGATTTTGTTTTGGGATCAGGCTGGATTGACCCTTGTTCATGTCCACGGTGGGGTGGAAATTTAATTAAATAAAACCACTGAAGTTGGAAAAGCCCTCCCAGATCATCAAGCCCTAGACGTGCCCGATCTCCACCTTGTCCCCAGCCCAGAGCTCTGAGTGCCCCCTCCAGCCCTTCCTTGGACACCTCCAGGGATGGGCACTCCAAACCTCCCTGGGCAGCCCCTGCCAAGGCCTGAGCACCCTTTCCATGGGGAAATTCCTGCTGCTGTCCAACCTGAGCCTGCCCTGGCCCAGCCTGAGGCCGTTCCCTCTCCTCCTGTCCCTGTTCCCTGGGAGCAGAGCCCGACCCCCCCGGCTGTCCCCTCCTGGCAGGAGCTGTGCAGAGCCACAAGGGCCCCCCTGAGCCTCCTTTTCTCCAGGGTGAGCCCCTTTCCAGCTCCCTCAGCCTCTCCTGGGGCTCCAGCCCCTTCCCAGCTCCGTTATCTTCCCTGGGCACGCTCCAGCCCCTCAAGGTCCTTCTTGCCATGAGAGGCCAGAACTGGACACAGGCCTCGAGGTGTGACCTTAGCAGTGCCAGCACAGGGGACAATCACTGCCCTGGTCCTGCTGCCACCCCAGTACTGGTACAAACCAGAGCAGGGTGCCTCCCTTGCCCTGCCCCAGTTTGTTGGTGACCTGCCTTTTGCTTTCATCCCTGCAGCAACCCCAAAGTGCAGATCGAAGCCATCGAGGGGGGTGCCCTGCAAAAGCTCCTGGTTATCCTGGCCACGGAACAGCCCCTGGCTGTCAGGAAGAAGGTGAGGAGTGGGGCTGCACCTCTGGGCAAAGCTGGGTTTGTGCTGAGCTCCGTGTAAACACCCTCAGGACATCACGGATGTCTGGAAAGCGTGGGACCCCTGCTGCTCCCCACGCTGGGTGGGATTCCCTCCCAGGGATGCAGAAGCAGGGCCCTGGGTACCAAACCATCCCAGCAGTACAGGTGGAGCCTGCACTGCCTTGGCACTCTGGGGGTGTCCCCCCAGTGCCAGCAGTGGCACTCACGGTGGCTCTGCCAGCCCATGGAGACAGCACAGTGCCACAGCTCCTGGGGGGCACAGGAGAGGGTCCCCATGGCAAGCACAGCTATCACAGGCTGACAAACACGGGAGCTGACATTTGGAGGAGCTAATTGCTGCAGCCAGCCCCGTGTCCTGCCTTTGGCAGAGGCTTTGGAGCAAGGAGCAGTACCAAAAGCCCCAAGCCAAATGTGCAGTGCTGTCCATCGGGCTGGGGGCTTCCTCGCCCCCTCCCTCTCTCTCTCCCTCTCTCCCTCCCTCTATGCTGTATTCCTTGGAGCATGAGATCCCATTACCCTCACTTTAGTGTGTGATGCCACCTCTGTAACACTACCTGGCTACTCCCAAACCTCCAGCCCTGTTTTCCACAGGGACCTCCTGCATGAGGGGTCCAGCAGGGTGGGGGGGACCATTGGCTCTTCCACTCGCCTGTAATGAGCTCCCTAAAATATGTTCCCCTTTAACCCTGGTAAAGAGTCCTCCAGCAAGTGAAAGGTATGGGAGAAAGCTATGGAACCCCATTGCATTTGGCCATGGATGTGAGAAAATCCCATGGGATGCTCCACGCTCAGAAACTCCTCCCAGGAGTGCCCATGGCTCAACCCAGAGCTCCTTTTGGGGTGGGGAGGGATGGCTGGGCATGCAGGGACTCTCACAGCATTGCTGTGAACCAGAGTAGTTCTTTCCAGTGAACCCGAGTGCATCGTGCTGGCAGCCCCTGCAGAAATGACGGGGGTGGGCTCAGTGTTGTCCACGTTCACACATAGCTGTACGGGACCCTCACAGGTTGAACCCTCTTTTCCAGGAGGACAGAGGTTTTAATTTGCAGCTCCCGTGCTGTGTGCAGCGTCCTGTGTCTCTAGACTGGATCCCCAGGCCAGGCTGGTGCCCCAGCCCCTTCCCGCACAGGGCAGCAGCCCCGGCCTCCCGCTCCGATGGTTTTTCCGCCCCGGTGCTCACAGCCGCGCACGGCAGCGAGGCCAAAAGTGCATTTCTTCCCTCTGCCGTCCTCTGGCCTACGATTAAAAAGGGAGACAGCAGCATCTCAAATTCACCAGCAGCAACGCGGAAAATGGAAAATAGAAACGAATGGGAGCGGGGAAGACGTGGCTGTCAGCTCGGATCTGTCCGTGCGGAGCGGGCGCGGCCCGGCCCCGCGTGTGGGGAGCGCGGCACGGCCCCGATGAGCAGCGCGTCCCCTGCCCCGGGCGGCCCGGCCGGCCCTGCGCCACCGCGGCTGTCAGAGCCAGCCAGCGCGACAGGCTGGCCTGGGCTGGCCCCTAATTGCCTCCTCGGCTCCAAGCCAAGCCCCTGGGGCACCGCTGGGTGCTGGGCTCTGGCTGGTGGAGCGTGGGGCTGCACCCTGGCAGGGCCCGGGCCGGGGCTGGGGGACATCATGGCCTTGTCCTCTGACTGTGGGGGTGTGGGGACATCACCCCTGGCATCGAAATCACCTCGCAGGGATCAGGCTCTGCTGGGTGGTGCTGGACACTCCTCACCCCATCCCATGGCCGTGCTCTGTGCCTTGTGGGGGTGAACAGGGGCTGGGTCTGTCAGGTTCTGGCCACAGGCCCCTCAGTGACAGCCCAGACTGGGATTTGGATGAAGTACCCAAGATTTGGCAGCCTCAGTGCTGGGGAGGATTGGGATTGCAAACAAGACTGCTGGAGATGTCCCTCAGCATGGAGAGGCTGGGATGCATTTTCCATCGAGCTCTGCACAGATGGGCTGGAACGTGTTTCTGCTGTCCCCATGGGGTGCCATGAAGAGAGGCCATGCCACATGGGGTGGCCATGGCTACCATGCTGATTGCCCTCTTTGTCTCCACCAGGCTCTCTTCGCTTTGTCCTCCATGCTGAGGCACTTCCCCTATGCCCAGCAGCAGTTCCTCAAGCTGGGCGGCCTCCAGGTGCTCAGGAGCCTCTTCCGGCAGAAGGGGATGGAGCCCCTCCATGTCCGTGTGGTGACACTGCTCTACGACCTCATCATGGAGAAGGTGAGAGCTGGGATGGCACTTGGCCAGGGACTCCCCACCTTCACCCCCAAACCCAGCCAGGCCTGAACATCCTCACAGGACGAGGATGAGGAGGAGCCAGCCCAGGATCAGTGGGGATGAGTCCCCTTCAGCCCCTTGGCCAACACCACACCTGGGGGAACCCAGAGGAGCTGAAACCTTTGTGTGCCTTCAAGTCACTGCCACCATTTCCTCTGGAGGGTGTTTAAACAGCAGGACACGGAGGACACAAGTAGGGAATGCTGGCCCTGGGCTGTAGTGTCCAGCTAAGGCCAGGGGACAGGCCAGCACTGCTGTGTCTCTGCCTGCCAGAGAGCCCTTTGCCTGCTGCATGTCCCTCTCTGGAGCCCAGCCCGCCACGTTCTGTGTTTTATTTTCAAATACCTTGGATTACTGCTGTAAGTGTCAGTTTAAAGCCTGTCTTTCCTTGCCATGCCTTGTTGTTCAGTCTGTGCGTTTCCCTGACTCCAGAGAATGGGAATTAAATCCACTCTGGCTCAGTTTATGGCCAATTTGCCCTGCGGATTATGGCTGCTCTAATACCTGGGTTGCAGGCACGGCAGAGCAGCACCTCTCTGTTAAATCAGTTATTTTCCAGGAGACTTTGTAAAGGTGCAAATTATTTTAGCAAGTCTGAAATCTTATCAGGTGCTGACTCTAACGTGATCCTGTCAGCTCCATGGGAAAGGAGCAGACAAGGGCATTTTGACTCAAACCATTCCCATTTGATCCTGCTGCCCGTTTCCCAGCTCTCCCCTCTGGCAGCCCCATCTGTTCCTACCTCTGCAGGTCTGGGGCAGGCACAGCCTGGCAGATTCTCGGGTTTATGTTAAAACAACGATTTTTAGCTGCTCTTTGGATTGGGAATGCTATACCCTGGCTGCTAGGGGGCTGCTCCGAGCTGGGGTGGCAGGTTTGGGATGGGCTGGGTGACTGTCAGATGGATTGGTTTGGAATCATAAAGCACTCTGGCAGCTCTCAGTGTGAAACAGGTCACTGGGGCTCTGAACGGCTCCTCCTGCCACATTCCTTCCTTTTCACCCAAATTCTCCTGCACTTCAGCAGGCAGCTCTCAGGAGGACCAGGAGAAGGGAGGTCTCTGTGGTGTTGTCCTTCCATGTCCCTGTGTGGAAATTTCATGCTATCAACAGCCTCTCCACCACCTGAGCCCGAAAGGGCTCACAGTGTGATGTGGAGGAGTTTCCCTTCCTCCCCCTGGCCCCCGTGCCCCTCTGGGCTGGTCTCTCTCACTGTAGGGGATCCAGGCCCCTGCAGAATTTCAGCACTGGGCATTTCTGGACCAGCCTGGGAGGGGAAAGTCTGGCTGTGGCGGGAGGAGACTGAGATCCCCATCTCTGGGAGGAGCACGGAGACAAGTGATGATGTTCATTAGGAGCTGTCACCTAAGGGGCACCTGTCAGCAGGAAAAAGCATCAGACCAGAGACTTTACACATCCTGCTCAGCTTCTTGCCCCTGAGTGTCTTCTCAGGCTGTGTGACAGAGAAACCCCTAGTCCCTGGGAGTTTTCCAGGGTGGACAAACAGCCCCTGTGGCCAGGGAGCCAGGACACAACCTCAGTCTGGTATTCTGTGGCAAGTCCCCATCCATGGCAGGTGGTCCAGGACACACATCCTCTTCTACTGTGTCACCTCCTGGGAGCAGTTCCTCTCTGACAGGGACATTAATCTGTGTTCCACCACTTCCCACAGATGCTGCTTGAGGACTCCCAGCACGGAGAGCAGATGGAGGAGAAAATCCAGCAGTACCGGCAGGTCAGGCTGGTGCCGGCGGTGGTGGAGCAGGGCTGGTGTGCCCTGGTGCCCAATCTGCTGGCCATGCCCGAGCACGACACCCGCGAGAAGGTCCTCAAGCTGGTGGGGGTCCTCGTGGCCTTCTGCAGGGAGCACTACCGGGGGGACCCCGCCCTGGGCACCACCCTCAGCCTCCTGCGCAATGAGTACGAGGAGCTGGCAGCCGAGGAGCAGAGGGAAGGGGACAAGGATGGCTACTTCAGGGAGCTCCTGGGCTCTATAAACACCATCATTCAGGAATTGAGGTGAAACTGGGGCTTCTGTCCAATTCTAGGGAATTCAGGGTGACACCAAGTTTGGATGGCACCAGTGTAGGTACACTTTGGAATAAACTGTTGGACTAAATGAGATCCCAGCACTGTGTGCCAACAACTTTGTTATTAAAATACACTGGGGTGTGGAGAATGTCGTTTTCATGGGATACTGCTGGAAAAACGGAGGTGCGAATTGGAGGGAACAAGCTGGGGGCTCAGCTAGGGAATTTGGGATTTACAGAAAGGGAACAAGCAGTGTTCCTGTGGGGCCGTGTTTGTGTCACTCCCATGAGGGGATGTTTGAATCCCTGCACTTCCTCCAGGCCTGGTAGAGCCCAGCTGGTCCCTTCCATCCCCTAGCCCTTGCAGGGCTCTGCCACCACCAAGCATGGACACAAATGCCACCAGATCCATCCCCCTCTGTGACCCTGCAACCACCGGGCTTTGTGCTCAGATATTTGTGGCTCCCATGTACAGTGTGTCACCTGTCACTGTTAAATCGCAGGGCTAATTATAACTATTGATTCTTTTTGGAGCTTTCTCTTTGGGGTTTCAGGCTGTTTTGCTGGCATTAATTTTTTTTTTCTATTTTTATCTGAAATGCATTTCCCAGCCAGCCTTGCCAAGGCTTTGCTTTGTAGGTTTAAAAAAAAAATAAACTATATCTGATGGTAACAGCCAGGACAAGTATGGGAAGGGGCATTTCTGCTGGAAACCTGAGTCTCTGGAGGGATGCCAGGTGAATCAGGGATCTAGCAGAACTGGAGAGGACCAGCACAGGGATTTCTCAGGCCCGGCCTAGCCTTGTCACTGTGTCACAGCTGGATTTAACGTGGGGATTGTCTAACACCTCCTTAGGGGATGAGCCAGGGAGAAAACCACCAGCAGCCCTCCCTGTCCAACCCCAAAGCCAAAACCACACTTGCTCTTCCTAAAAGTCTTAAACCTGACAAGTTTTTGAGCAGGGGCTCACTGGGGATGCCTGTGCTGGCCCCCTGGGGATGGAAAGGTGCCCATGGGCTACCAGGGCAGCTCGGGAGGGAGCAGGTTGTGGCTTCTAGTCAGTGCCACTTGGTGCCAGCCCTGGGATGGCCCCTGTGGCCTGGGATAGCAGCAGGAAGTGCCCAGGAAGGTCCCGGTGACCCCCTCGGGCTGTTTCTCACGCACCTGCAGAGTGACACAGCCAAGGATGTGGAGCACTCAAAGGAGGCCAAAAAATGGTAACAAATAACAATTTCCTGGCAGTGCTGCTCCTGAGGCACTGGGCCCTGGCAGGGCACGCGTGAGGCAGAGGCTCTGTGAGGTCCTGGGCCAGTGCTGGCTTCAGGGACCCCAAACCCACACCCTGTGTCCCCCTGCCCAAAGGGCTCCAGGCTCTGCAGGGGGGTCAGGAGCCCAAGGAAGGGTGACCAGAGGGAACCCCTGGGCTGTAGCCACCCCTCTCTGCAGCTCCTGCAGGTCTCAGGGCTCATGTCTGAGCACTGGCAGTGCAGCCGGGCGGTGACACAGGGAGGTGGTGACAGCCATGGAACCTGGGAGGGACCAAGAGCTGCGCCCTGGGCAGCCACGGCCAAGGCTCAGCCTTGGGGGCTGCAGACAAAGAGGGGAATCCTTCCTCCATGTGCATGGCCCTGTGTTCCCAGAGAGTGACAGAGAAGTGCAGGTGAGCCCTGGCCTGCTTTCCCTGGCCATAAATGCCAGCCCATGCCGGTGTCCCCACTAATGACAGCTTTGTGTCCCAAATGGCACTGCTGGTCCGCAGCCCAGGGTAATGACAGGGCTGCTGCAGCTGCCTGGCCCTCCCTCGGCAGGGCCAGGGCCAGAGCCAGGGCTGAGTCAGTCCTGCCCCGGCCCCTGTGCAGAGCCAGCCTCGATGTGCTGGGAATCCCTCAAATTCCTGCATGTTGGCAGGGCTGGAGGGGCCCCAGGGGTGGGGGGTCCTGGGGCAGATGGAAACCTTGGGTAGGGCTCACCAGACGCCCTCCCAATGCAGGTCTGGGAGGTGGGATGGGCACTTCCGTCCTTAATTTTGGAGCTAACAGTTCCCATCCTCCAACTTCAAGAGGGGGTCAGGCGTTAAGCGCTGGAGTCCCACAGGTGGCCAGGAACAGCTCCCACTCTTGCACCCACAAGAGCATCAGGAGGGCCGTGCTGGCTCAGCCTGAGCTCCCCAAATCCTGGCAGCCTTCTGGCAGGGAGTGCCTCAGAGCAGAGCCCATGGGCCGTGTCTCCCTGGGACGTCCCCAGCCCCCAGCATCCGCAGCACAGGCAGGGCCTGAGCCCTCAGCACTGGAGCAGCTGATGTGCCTTAATGGATTTTTCCTTTTCTCACCCATTTGTTGGGCTTTTGAATGCACTTGCCCCTCCCCACCCTCTCTGCTCTCTCCTCAAATTGTGCGTTTGAGGTTTGGCTGCGGTGGCCGGGTTTGGACTCAACACCCGTGTAAGCAAACACAGCTCGGGGTGCCCCGCTGCCCTCTCCTGTCCCACTCCTGACACATCCCAACGGCGCTGGGAGCAGGGAGAGCTCCGAGTGGGAAAGGCGCTCATTAACGGACATTAAATCGTGGCACGGAAACTTCACACACAATTAAAGCGGCATAAATTCAACGTGGCTCCATTCACCGCGGAATTGAATTAAGAGCACTTGAAATCTGGAATAAGACTTATCTCCTGAGGATTTAATGTGGTTTCACTAATACACTTTAGAAGATAATGTGGGTTCATCTTCCTGAGATCCCTGCACTGCCAGGTCTGCCGGGCTCTGGCACGGCCCCAGCAAAGCTGCTGAACCACTGCACGAAAAAAAAAAAAAACCAAAACAAAAAACCAAAACCAAAACAAACCAAAGCCTAAATATCTTCAAATCACTGCAAAAAGCCCCCCAGACCCCTCCAGCAAGTACTCCGGCGTGTTCCAAGCGGTGCCTGGGGAGCAGCCGTGGGGAGCTGGCGGGTAGGGAAATCCCACAGCCCTTCACTGCCCGAAGGCACGGCGGGTCCCCCCATCTCCACGGAGGGCTGGGAATTGGGAAGGCGCCGTTCGGCTCCTCGCTCAGCGCCGGGGGGAAGCGGCTGAAGCACCCCGGAGCTCTCCCCGCCCGTTCGCTCCCTCCCGAGCCGAGCATCGTCCTCCGGCAGCGGGAGCTGCGGCACGAGCCCTTCCCCAGCGCCTAATTACATGGAGCAGTAATTACTGTAATTCTCTTCAATTGGCTCCCTAATAAAGTCACAGCTTCGCTGGCGGCCGGACGCCCTCGCTGAGCCGCTGCTCCCGCGCCGCGTTCCCACGCAGGGCTGGCATTCCCCGACGCGGCGGGATCGGCGCTTTAGGGCTCTGAACTCCCGACCCGCCTGGGTCTTGGGCTGGTGCTGAACAACCCGGAGGTGCCGGAGGCACCGGGACCGGGGCTGGGGTGGCTCCGGGATGAGGAACTGCCCTGCCCTGGCCCCAGGATTCGCCGCTCCCCAGCCGCGGTGTCACCACCACGTCCCAACTACTGAAACTGGGGTTTCAGACAGAAAATCCCCCCTCTTCCAAAGGGAGAGGCGTTTTCTCCCATCCAGCCGCTGCTGCTACACTCCTGAACGGAGCAATTAAGTGTTACAGCACTAATGATTCACTCGATGCCCTTCTCTGCTCCAAACCCGAACGCAATTCCCAGAGAAGCAATTCCTGGGTACGTAAGAAACGTGAGCTGAGGTTTTCTGGCCTCCTGTCCCCATCACGTTCCTGCTGCTCCTGCACCCCTCTCACCAGGGGAACCACTTTTAATTTCTTGATGCTCAATGTTTGTACCATAAATTAAACTAACATGTATTTAAAAGATAAATAAGTGTAATTTTATCTGTACATCTTAATAAAGGTTATTTTTTAAAGCTCATTAATAGATTGTATTGTGGGGAGGCATTGATGTCCTCCCTAAACAGCCCAGGGAATGTCACGTTTAAGACAATACCAGGAGAAAAAACCCTCATATTGTATAAATTCAGTTAATAATTACCTCTAAAAGAAGACCTACAGCCTGTTAACCCCCAAACGGCAGTGGAGCACAGCTCCCCCTCCGAGCTTGTTTATATGTTAGGGGTGTATGAAAATAGCCTATCATTCCACTGTTCAGTAGCTGCACTCAAGAGGCTAAAATGCTTGAAAACATAATACATTTGGCAAAAATATCTCAAAAACTATTCAGCTTAATTCCGATCAGCATTACAGTAACATGACAGCAATAACCTTAATACAGTAAATTATGAGCTGATTGAGATAAATAAAATTATAACATTTCAGTGCCAGGGCTCAGCTCTAAAGTGGAGCTACATTTTAGACATTGACTCCAGCCCAGGCTTTTCCAGCTCCACAGAACAGGCACGGCGGTGCTGCCCCATGCAGGCACCGCTTCCCTGCACTCGACTCGACTGGGACATGTGAAACACACTGAAATTCATAAAATTTAAATAAGACAGCGAAATTATACCTTGTAGCTATAGTTATCACAAATAATGTACAGTCTAAATTGCAGCCTGAGCAAACACGATTTCCTGGGTGCCTCTGGAAGCCCAAGGCGGGATGCAGAGCAATTATGAGGAATGAGCACAAAGCTGATTTGCATCTGAATGGCGAGGGGGGGCGATGGGCGGGCTGGGCCCGCTCCATTCACAGCACCACAATGCACCAGCTGGGAAAAGCAACTTTATTAGTGTCCCGCAGCAAAATACATTAGTAATTTGTAACCAGGCATTACAATTCCCGTCCGTGGCACGCAGGAGCGATCGGCCGCCCACACCGGGGGAGGTTTCCGCAGGGATCGGCCCCGGGAGCTCCCCCGGCAGCGGGGAGCACAAGGGAACCCCCAGAGGGCCCCGGGGCAGCCCAGGAAAAGCAGCATCAGGGCCCCAGGGCACCACCGAGCCCCGCTCCAAACACAAAACCCCCGCTCAGCAAAGCCCAGCCCAGGCACGGCAGTAGCATTTTTCCAGCTGTTTTCCAGCTGTGCTCACACAACCGGTGCCTGCTGCCATTTCAAACTCCTCTCTTGCTCCCTCTCCACCCTCACAGCAGAGATACACTATCACATACAACACTTTCATTAATTTTTTTTTGAGTAAAAAAATCTAATTTTTCTCTCTTGATCACCATGATAAACTGAGTCTCTGAGTAGCATGATCCAGTATTAGTGTTAACCGTTAGTGTTACTGTAAAATCCTCTTTGGTTATAGAATATTTCATTTAAAGCAAGATTATAAAAAACAGTTTCCAGCTAGAAATCCACCCCTGTAATCTAAAAGCCATCTAAATTACCACACTTCTGCAGGCTGAAGATACACTGATAGGACTTAGAAATTTGAGTATCTCCCCAGGTAATCTAAAAGTTATCAAAATTATATTAAGTAAATACATTTGGAGGAAAAGTAAATTTTTGAAAAATCCTTAGGGTATTAAAAGTAGAGTTCTGGAAGTAGCAGTAGTGGGCTAGAGAAAAACACCCCCGAGCCAGAGCTCTCCTCTAGATACTCTCCATGGCCTTGAACTCGCTGAGGGCCTGCACAGGGTTCACGTGCTTCTTCTGGGATGCCCTCTTGATTTTCGTCTGGGTCTCATCCTGTTTCTCTCTCTTGACCAGGGGTTTCTTCTCTGGAGCCTTCATCTTCCAGGAGACGGCCGGGAGGTTGAGGGAGGCCATGCCCTGGGACTTCTGGTACTTGGTGGATGCCACGTAGGAGGCCTTGACCGTCTGCACCACGGCGTTCATCAGGTTCTTGGCTGCCTGGATCAGGGACATGGCACTGTCCACCTGCCAAGGGACACCGAGTTACACACCATGGGACCCCCAAACACAGTGTTCCACTGACAACATGACAGGCCTGGGGGTAAAACCACTTGAAAACTGATTTATGTGACTGATTTATATTTTCCCTTTGAAACCTGAGGCTCTCAGTTTGAGGCATGATTTTTCTTTGGATGCTGCTCAGGGGTTACAAACCTGACTTGTGCCACCAACACAAAAGCAGGGTTTGCCCCTCTGCATTTTCCATATCAATGGCAATGGGAACCATTTGTATTCTGCCCTTTGCTTTTGTGACTAAACTTTAACAGTTGCTTATTCTCTAATGAGATTAATAAAGCTGTAGTAATATCTTAATCACTGATAATAAATATTTAAATCTCCCCAGAATACTAAATTGTATTGTGAAGGAAGGAACACAACTCCATCACCAGCCAGGCCTGGAGCCCTTTCCCAGCTGGTTCCTGATTTACAAGAGCATCAAAACAAGGAAAACCATGAATTTGTCAAAGCTGTAGGGCACAGCAGGGACAAAGAGCTGAGACCAGGTGGGCTGGAAGAGAGAGGGGAGGAGCACTGTGGTGACCTCAGCTGGGACCCCTTCTCCAGGGGCCAGTGTCCTGCTCTGGGTGGGATCCTCAGCTTGTCACGGCCAAATGGGCTGGGACAGGGGTTTGATCTGGGGCAGGGTTTGGTTCTGGTGGCTTTTCTCCCCTCCCTTCTACAGCACTGTGCCCTGAGTGCCACCATGGCACCTCAGATCCTCTGGCAAACCCCTGTGCTCTGCCCTCCTCCTCCTGAGCCTGGAAACCCCTGTGCTGGAGTGTTTCCACGAATCCTCACAGCAGGAGGAATCACTGAACGCCAGGAGAGCAGGGAGGTGCTTTTCTGAATGAACTGTCAGACCCTGCAGGTGCCGTGGCTCTGCTCTCACAGCACGGGCAGGGCGTCAGCACTGGACAGAATTTTCCTTTCAGAGTGGTGATGCCTCTGGACTGGCTGAGGGATCTGATGATCCCATGGAGCTCAACACTGCTGCTGGCAACCCTCAGCCCCAGTGGACAGGCTCGAGGAGAAGGGATAAAACCAGGAGATCAGCCTCCAGATACCAGGCTGTTCTATCACTAATTTATGGCGGAGGGGATGTAAACCCTGGAGACAATGAGTAACTGCAGTGAAGCCCTGGAGTCCGTACGGCTGCACAGTAACATCTCCTGCTTTGACAGCACCATGCCTTCAGCCTCCCAGCTCCCAGGACATGAACAGCAGCACATCCCACCACAGCCTCTGGTGCTGCTCTGGGGGCTGGAAAGGGAGCAGGGGGGGCTGGAAAAGCAGCAGGAGGGGCAGCACAGCCCCACCACGCCCAGACAGGCTCAGCTTGTGCAGGGATATCTATTGCTGACTGCTGCTGCTGCCCCAAAGCTCTCCTTCTACAGCTCCCTCTGGTTTTTGGGGGGAAATCTGTCCTACTAAGTTTAAGCAAGTGAAATATCAAACAGGGTTTCACTGGAAAGTATCAGTGGCAGAGGATGGCCAGAGAAGCTGCTGATGCCCCTGGATCCCTGGCAGTGTCCAAGGCCAGGCTGGAGGGGGCTTGGAGCAGCCTGACACAGGGGAAGGTGTCCCTGCCATGGCAGGGGGTGGCTCTGGATGAGTTTTAAGTACCCTTCCAAACTGTTCCACGATTCTGTGGCATCAAAATGGCAGAATGTGGGAAGTTTTTTCCATTTGCTGATCAGGATTCAGGGAGCAATTCTGGACTATCAGCCAATTCTGTCCCTTCTTCCAACCTCCTTCCTCGGACCTGACATGGCTGGGCAAAAGCACCAAAAGTGACCAAATGTGCCTGTGCAGGGCAAGGAAGAGGATGCCAGAAGAAATTAAGAATTTAGCTCCACTTCCCTCCCCCCAAATATCTGTCATGCAGAATCCTCTTAGGAGGCAGCATTTCATGAACTACAGTGAAAAAAATTATTTGCAAAGTAATGGCTGGAATAAGGAAGCAAGCTGGCCTGGGGCAGCTTCCAGCTGTCAGAAACCAGAGCAGCCACTAAAAATCCCTGCACTCTCCAGGGCACAGCCATCCTGAAATATTAACATCTCTGGAGCATTGCAGGACCCTAGCATGTTCCAAGGCTGCGCAGAGACGTGGGACAGGTTTAGCTGTGCTGATAAAGTGATTTAACCTCACCAAGGGTGAAAAGCAGATTACACAGAAGTGAAGTGAATCTGTCTACAAACACTGTTGAGTAAGGAAATGTGAAGTCTGTATTTTCACAGTGAGCATTCCTCCCCAGAACAACGAGGCAGCAACACAAGCTCTGCCTCCATTAGACCTGTGAATGCTCCAGCACCTCCAGTCTCTGTTCTGTGGTGTTAAACACAAAAGCTCAGCGTGGATAACCGCTCCCTGTGGGAGCACAGCTGCCTGAGGCAGGCGTGTGCCATACGTACCCCGGAGACGACGAGCTCCCCGCCCAGGTTCTGCACCTCGGCCTTCACCTTGCTGCAGATGTTGAGCTGGTGGCAGTAGAGCGCGATGCGCTGCAGGTACGCCAGCAGGTCCTGCTTGCACGCCGAGTCCGGGCACTGCGGGGCGACACAGGGCACATGGGGCTCTGCAGCACCACAGCGGGGCAGGAGCCAGACACACACGCCAGGCACCTTCCCCTGGAGCAGGGATGGGAGCGGAGCCTGGGCTTTGAGACAGCTGAGCAGCACGAGAGGCATCAAAAACCCAGGAGCCTGAGCGGGGGCAGCACTGCACAGGCTCCTTCCAGCTGCCCTTCAGCAGCCCTCCCAGGGAGGAGGAAGAGGAGGAACAGAAGGAAGAGAAAGAGACGGAGGACTATTCACCCTCCCCAGAGCTGGTCTATCAGCTGTAAAAGGTCCTTCCTGTACTGCACAGGACACAGCAGCAAGGTCTGACACCCAAGATCTCAAGCAGCAACTAGCAGTTGTTACCAATTCTTCCCTCAACCCTCAATCTTAAGTATTCCAAGCTCGAAAATGATAAACACAACAGCGACTCAATTACATGCAGCAAACAGATTTTCCTGACTTCTGCTCCCATTTTGTAGCAGTGGGGAAAGCAGGTTCCTCACCAGGCACAAAATGACATTTTTAAGGTGCTTGCTGCAGCAGTCACCCATAAGAGAGAGGTAACTTTTCCAGCTTTGCACAAAAGGCTCTGCAGGAGTCCCTCTGTGCAGTTTGGGAAGGTGGCATTTTCTGGGACAGAATCGAAGAATGAGCTGTGGATGAGCCAGGCTCGAGCTGGATTTCCAGACCAGAGAGGAGCCCAGCTGAGGAGCAGCCACAGTCCAGAGCAGACTCTGCAGGACAAAAAGGCTGTGGGAAGGGTTCTGCTGCTCACACCAGCCCTGCAGCCCCTTTAGGAGCAGCAGCAATGGGGTGCCAGCATGGCATGCCCTAGGGGCACCCCACATGCTCACACACACACACACACACACACACACACACACTCCTACAGCTTCACATCCATGTGATTCACATCACACTGGGTCACACCCCATGTTGCTTAAGCCCTGCTCTGAAAACCAGAGAAGCATCACTTGCTGTACCCCACAGACAGCTCCTGCTCTTTGCTCCACAGAAATGGCCACTCATCACCTCATCTTCCCACCCAGCTCCAGAGGCCTCCTGGACAAAACCACCACCAGACTCCCACTGCTCCTCATTTCCTGCTCTAAGGCAGGCTGCACTGTGCCCAGCATTATTTCAGCTGTAGCAATGGAATTCACCTGGCATTACCCAGGGACAGGACTGCACCCTGCAGGGATCTCCAGCCTTCAAGACAGCTGCACCCCATCCAGAGTGATTTAAGTGCTCTTTTTCACACACCCCTGTTCACAGTAAAATCCCATTTCACCTAAGACCCTGATCCTGTGCAATGGACCATCTGATGAAGATTCATAATGGACATGGCATGACTGGAAGATTAATCTTCAGTGTGGCACCACTTCATTACTTAATGCTTCACTTCAGCTGAGGGTTGTTGCATTGGCCATGCAGCCTCTCCTCCCCTCTGAGGGCAAGGTAAAAATCCCCTCCTGGCTGCGAGCAGCAGGTTCTGAGCCCTGATTCTCCCTGCAGACCTTCTCTCCTTAGCTATGAGATGGAAGC
Organism: Irena cyanogastra; assembly: GCA_013397155.1. Taxonomy (NCBI): domain Eukaryota; kingdom Metazoa; phylum Chordata; class Aves; order Passeriformes; family Irenidae; genus Irena; species Irena cyanogastra. The sequence goes on from VWZV01002319.1 coordinate 47,661, forward strand.
AGAAACTCTTTTCTTTGTATAAAAGAGGAGCAGATCGTGGTGCACACACAGGGATATGCAAACAGGGTCCCACTCACATGGAACATTTCCTTCCCAACAGCACCTGATCTGCCAGAAGAGGCATTTCCCTCTGCAGTGAAGGTGAGTGCAGCTAACACATACATTTGTTTTTTTCCAGGGTCAGAACAAGTGGCTTTTGTAAGGCAAAGTGATCTCTGTGCTGAGCAGAGGTAACTCAGGTGCTGCAGTGATGTGCACACAGAGCTCACATACACACAGGGGCACTGCAGTGGGAGATCTGCATGGCTTTATGGGCATCTAAGCCCACAACAGACATAAAACCACTTTCTTAGTCCCAAGGAAAATGACGGAGCACCCAAAGTAATTGCAACTCTCAACGTGGGCACGTAGCTTCCATCAGTGCAGTGAAGCCCTGCCTAACGAAGCTGCAAAGCTTGTAGGTTAATTTTTTAAGCTAATCAATATTAGTCAGCAGTACAAGATGTTTAAGAGCAAGTCCACAAATAGCCCTGGCCAAAGAGCTAATGAAAAGCCCAAATTACCATTTTGGAAACTGCTTTCCATCTCCCAAAGAGCTCATCTAACACAGCCAGTGAGCAGCACAGCAGTGCAGGGGCTCCAGGGCTGACAAATGCCCAGCACAGCACATCAAGGGGGGTGGCTCCAATTCCAGCTCCTCTGTAGGGCTGTGAAACCCTTCAAGGAAAGACTCTCAAGGCAGGAGGCTGCTGCACAATCACCAACAGCTGAGGAAGGCAGCAAAGCCTTTGTGGAATAGGAATCATCACTGGGCTGTGTACATCAGTATGGTGGGAGATGGAAACCCAGATCCTCTCCTGTGCTATTTCTGCGGGCAGGATCGAGGACTCAGCTCAAAGACAGATGAGGTTTAAATGGAAATGAAACACAAGATAAAAAAGAGCATCAACAAAAGGCACTGCAGGTGCCTGCAAGAACCCTGTCCTCTCCTAGGCAGGAGCACTCAGATAAAAATCAAAAAACCCAAAAGGCAACAATTTGAACACTGATACACTGATCAAGAATGATGACACTACTGGACTAACCCACAGCCACAACCCCCATCTGCAGAGCTGACATGGGAGGATTCCCACAGCACAGCCCAGCAGGGAGTGCAGTGCAGATGGAAATGAACGTGCTGGGGGACACTCCACCTTCCCAAACCCCCCAAACCGAGCTGCTGCCACAGACTCAGGGAAGGTTACTGGCAAAAGCTAAGCTGGCTACTCCAGGTCAAATCTAGGCTCCATCCTGGACACAGCAAACACCCCCCAGTTTCAGTTCCTGCTGCCCCAGCTGAGCCTGCAGAGAAGCAGAATCACCCTCTTCTCTGTTTTTGCAGAGAAAAGGGGCAGGGGAAGACAGCAGAGCTCTGGTGGGGTGTGCTGATGGACACAGCCCATCCCCAGTGGCTGCATGGGAGAGCCAGCAACCCCAGAGCTTCTTCCTCCCACTGCCTCTCCCTCTGGGAATGGGCCCTGCTGCAGCAGGAATTCCCACACCATGTCCCTCAGCCCCGGGTGCCAGCTGGGCCCAGCAAGAGCTGCCAGCAGCTGTTTTGGGGGGCAGCTCCCTGGCAGGACAGGCACTGACGATGTGTGCCAGCAGCTGCCACCAGCCTGTGCCCAGGGTCCCCACCCCAGCCTCCCCAGCCAGGGACCAGTCTCCCCAGCAGGAGGCTGCTGGAGCCTTTTACTGGGAAATGGGGCAACCCCTACCCTCACCCCCAGCTGCTTCTCACTGGATGATCAGAACTGATGTAACCTTGGCCTCCCACCACTACGAAAGGAAAAAAGGAACAGAAAGTTCCTTTGGCTTTGTGGGTGTTTTGACATTGAAAAAATAAATAATGGAGAGAACCCTTGCTGCAAATCATTGTCATCTGTGTTGTGCTCATAACTGCTTTGTATTCCCCTGTTCCCAGCAAGCAGCAGCTGCTTGGAGTGAAGGATGGAAACCTCAGGGAGAACCTGCAGCTGATGGCAGAACTCTTCCCAACGGACAGGGAATTCCTGGGATAGCAGCCCTTGGAGTTCCAGAGGAATGTGCTGCAGAAGGGCCTGATGGCAGAGCTGGGAGCTGCTGGCACACGGACGAGGGGTCACAGCTCTGGTGTCACCCAGCACACAGGACACTCCCCACAGCCCCTCCGTGTGCTGCCAGCCAGCAGCAGGGACAGCAGGAACCAGTGCTTGGGGCTGCTCCTGCTCTGTAGCTGTCACACTGCTCCACATTAACACGTTTCTAAAGACTATGGAAGCACAGCTAATGAAATATGCAGGCTCAAAGTATTAGCAGAGTATGGAGTCAGGAAAAAGCTATATTCTTGTCAAAATGACTAACTGTACAGTGCTGCTCATATTTATCTTCAAACATGTGCTTAATCTGTTACATTTTTAAGGACCTTACTGCTACTAAAAGTAGTTTTCTTCTATATTTTGAAATGGCTTGGTACAGAAAACGATATACCAACTTTGCATAAAATATGTGAATTAAAAAAAAGAAAAAGGCACTGTAAACCTTCAGCCCAAGCTCCCCTGAGACCTTGAACACAAACTGCTCCTTGCTTCATTTACCTACACCAGCAGCACACCTGGTTCTTGCAGAAACAAGGCTGTCAAAGTGCTGTAGCAAGGAAAGTAATTTGAAAAAACACTTATCAAATTTATCTCCCCATTGAACATTTCTCACTGCATCATTAATAAAGGAGGGTGTAGACAAGCACCTCTGAATGCAACATTAAGAGAGAGTCCTGCACTGCCATGATTTACTTTCAAAGTGACACTGGTTCAGTTAAAACCTTGCAGTGCAAATTTCCATCCTGAAAAGGCCTGGAAAGCAAGTGACAACTGGAGAAAACAAAGTTCAGTCCATGATCTCAGACTTAACCTCCCTGCATTTTAGAGTCTCTCTTGAAGGTGGAATATTATTACTAATGTTGATGTTTCCCTGCTATTTGGGTGTGGGCTGAGGCCAAAGGTGCTCTTGCTTGGCGCAGTTTCTAAGTGGCTGAGGACAGGCATTGCACAAATAAATCCCTGAGCTGGCCATGCTCAGTCCTGTAAGAATTCCTTCCAAACACTGGGACAGCACAGCCAGGCTCGGGTCACTGCAGGCCTTGCTCCAAGCCTTCATCAGCTCTGACTGGACAGTAAAAAAGCCACCAGAGAGCTTTGACACCCTCCCCCTGTCTGTGGAGCATTTGAAAATTGTTAATCTTAAAAATCTCTTAAAACCAGTATTAAAGGTTGTGCAATAGGCTGGGTGCATTGTGTGTCCCTGCAGTCTGTGCTTTGGGAAGCACCAGGAGTGCTCTGGGTGTGACGTGAGCCCAGCCTGGCTCCTGCTCAGCACTGGCATTGCCCTGGCTCTACATGACCTGAATCAGGGCTGGCACAAAATGCCAGGTGCCTGATTCCAGCCAAGGAGCTGCTGTGTCACTGCTCAGGGAGGCAGGAGAGCAGCTGGAAAGAACAGAATTTTCTAGCAGCAGATCTGGAAAATCAGTTAAAGCACCCCAAAAGCAAACCCATTTTCATCTCTCCATCACGCCTGCACTACTGAAATCTCTTGCTGCTTGGAGCTGGAGGCTCCTGGACTGTGACTTACATGGTCAGCAATGGTCCGGCCCAGCTTGTCCATCCTCGACCCGGCCTCTGCGATCTTCTTGGCTGCACTGATCACATCTGATGTGTTCTTCAGTGGACCTTTGCCCCTGCAAAACAGAGCAGACACTCCCTCCTAGCAGCAGAAAACCACAGCAGTGAATTCCATGTCCCTTTTCTCATTCTGTTGCACACTGTACTGGCAGTGACTCCTCACCCAAAGGGCAGGAAAAGGCTGGAGCAGCCATTACAGCACCTTCATTTTCAAGAGTTACCCCCTTTCAGCTCTTCCCCACATTTAGCTTAAATCTAGGAATAAAAACATCTTAAATTTTACTGCTTTGAGCAGCTCAATGATGATAAGAGATAACATTTTAGAAGATGGATTTGCAATTTTTATGGAATGGAACATGAAGTTTAAAAAACAGCGTTATATAAAATCTGGTAAATTAATTTCAAAAGGCATCAAAAACCCTCTCTTTCCTCTGCAAATAACTGTACTAGGAACTATTTCTGCAGTATGGCAATATTGAGAAGCCTACAGAATTTAATGCTGTAAAGAACTGAGCAAATATATATATATTCCTGGGGACAAGAATCACCCTTAAGAAAGAAAGAAAGACAGGCAATAACTGCTGTGTATCTGTAGATCAATTTAAACAGTTATTACCACCAAGCCACTGCACAATAATGCATCTCCCCAGTTAATATGCAGCTGGAACAGGGCACCATTTAAAAGAAATTACAAGAAGTGAGACTCTTAGGAGAACTTGCACCATGTTTCATTGATAGCCCAGCAGCCCAGCAGCACAAATTAAAAAGCCTCACCTGGTGAAGTCTGTCATTTCCATCATAATCATACACATCTGTTTGGCCAGGACAATGATGTCATTGCCACTGTCGTCCCATTTTGACACTTCAGCATCCAATTTACTCTTTTCCTCCTGGAAACTGGCGACCTGCTCAGCAATCTTGGCTTTCTGCTCTTGAGGGAGCTGAGCCATGATAGCCTGGAAGAGAAGAGTTTTCTCACATGGCCTCCTGCTGCCTTATAGAGGCTTTTTGGAACATTTCACTAATAACCAATTTCAGTCATGTAGATGGGGGATAAAACTTTAATAGCAATCCTCTACCTAGAGGCTTTGCAGAGCCATTTGCTTCCATTTTGAATCAAAGTTTGTACTCTTTTTTAAGAAAAAGTGCCCAGAAAGACAAGTTGACACATAAAATATGGGCCTTCGCATGATAAAGCTGTTAAGACTCCAAACAAATTTGCCACATATTACCATCCCTCAAAATAAAACTGCATGAAGAAGGAGGACTTGTCTTTTACAGAAAATTTCAACATTTTAAAATTAAGTTCCACTTGGGTATTGAGGATAATAAGAAATATTACCAGTCTTTTCCCTGCAAAAAGCTAGCTGTACTCTTTTGAAACATGTCTGCTGAGGAAAGAGTAAGTGAAAATAAAGAGTATGTGCTTACTCCCAAATAAAATCTCTCAGGCTGGGTTTATAGCCTGTGTAAGACTCCATGGCCTTGCCTTCATAAATACTGGGAGCACAGATGCCTCCAGGAGCAGGCAAAAAGGAGCCTTTGGTACTAAAAATCCTCTGGCAGCAGCGGTGCTAAGGGTAAATGAGCAACGTCTGCATTTAAATACAAGGGGGTGAGGGTCTAGGCATAGAAAGTGCTTGTGCAAGGGAGGGGAGCATAAAAATACTCCCAGTTGGTGTAATTCCCAAGCCAACGTGGCCCAAGTTTGATAAATAAGCTCTGGCTACTTCTTGCCTGGCAGGAAGAGCCTCCACAAAAAATGTGCCATGGCACTTTCCCAGGAGTGTAAATTGTTATTGATCCAGAGCGGCCGTGCCAAGTAAAAGCAATAGGTAAGGCGTGGTCTTCCTTCAATGCACTGATTTTAGGGTTTCACCTCTTAATGATTATATATTGCCTATCAATGCTTTCATTTTTGAGTCACAGGAAATGCAGTTAGTTGAAATGATTTCATTTCTGAGTTCCTCTCAATGTTGTCTTGATAAACGCTCAGTGACCAAATGCACACCAGCACGTGTGTGAGGAGACATTTTGCGAAGATTTTTTTCTCATAAAGTTAGTGTTTGTCTGTTGAAAGTAACATTAATCCAATGGAGTCATCTGCCCTGTACCTCCCTGCAGAAGCTCACCCGACTGACTACAATGTCTGTGATATCAAAATGTGATGTAGTTTCTTGGTACTGAAAGGATTTTTATCTTTCAGAATACTCAAAATAAATCACAGATGTTTCTCACATCCATCAGACCAACTGCATTTCACTCAACCTTTTCAGAAGAATGCTGGAAACAAAGAATGCCAGTTTTCGGATCCAGCATTTTTATCACCACCCCCCTGGTGATTTAACCTGGGTTTTCTAAGCAAGCTGAAGTGTTTCTTGAAGCAGGTCACACTTTCCTGAAGCTGAGGTTTGTGCCTTACCCTTGCACTCTGTCCAGCAATCAGCTGATCATCCTCAGTCTGGATACTGGTTCTGCTTCGGACGTCGAAATCCTCGGTCTCAAAGTCAGAATCATCCAGCTCTTCAGGAGTCTGAGGAAAAAGCATTCAAGCAGAGTCAAACTACACATTTCATGGCTCTGAAAACCAACAAGAATATTATTTTTCAAGCAGACAGAATGGAAATTAGTGGAGGTAAAAATTATTCCATGTTTTCAACAAGAAGGTAAATACAGGGACTGTATCCAGCTCTGAACACGTGTGATTTTATGTGCTTGACTGCTCCTGTTAAACACCATAGGGATCCCCAGAATCACACAGCAGTAACTAAACAGCTGAGATTTGTTAGGACATTAATGCACTCAGCATCTGAAAGACAGAAAAAAGTTCTTGCAAAAGGAACAGAGCTTTTGCAAGCTGATTAAATGTAAAAGCTTCACTTGAGATTCTGAAGCTGGAATTACACACAGCTCTAAGGGCTGGTTCAGAAGCACAGACAGTGTCTTCAGCACAATTATGAATCAAAGCATTGACTAAATTAACAACAGATAAAATATCTCAAAATTTAACCTTATCCCTCAGGAAAAGCTGAAAAATTTCAGCTAGTAAGGGCCAGCTTTTATGCTGTAGGCTAAACACATCTGACCTAGTTCCTGCTTGCCTAGGATTTATTTTTGCTACTGCCAGTCTGTAGCTGGCAAACTTTTTATAAAACCTATCAAGTTTAAACAGCATGTTTGTCAAAATACTACATCTTTGCTAAAGTGGCACTTCAGGACAATTCTCCAGAGCTGGGTCAACAAAGAACTTCACTGATAGATGCAATAAATTGTGATTAACAGATAAGATGCAAATAAAGTCTGTGTTCTTTAGATTTTTTCCCTATGGTTTGAATTTTCCAGACTTGTCTTCCACTACAGACACTTGTGATGCAGTGAAAATAGAGATGGACATGCAAAATAATTGCCAAAAAAGCAAAGGTGAGTAGGGTGACAATCACAACTTTGGGTATTTCAGCCTCCTCTCCAGGCCCTGGAGAACACAGTATATTCACAAAAATCAGCAGAGGGACACACTAAGAAGTAGCTCAGTGTATCAATTATTTTTAAAAAAATGGAAAAGCATAATGAAAACAGTTCTGCTGTACATGATTCTGTCTGTGACTCTCCTCTGCCCCTCCCTCCCAAAGCCCAGGGACACACGAAGTGTAACTCTGCCTTCCAAGGGCCACCAAGGGCAGAAGCTTCTCTGGGGTGACCAGCCTGAGCAGCGGGGGGGGAAGAGCTACTCTTCAATAAATACAGATACAGTGAGATGGTAGTTTTGAAAATACCCTGCATTAACACAAAAATGAGGTGCTGCAGTGGCTTTTCCTACTGGTCCCTGTAAAGAGCAAGAGCCTCTGGACAAAGCTGAAGTGAATGAGGCCCTGTGAGCAGGGTTACACCAAGCCCTGGAGAGCCCTGGGATCCCCATCTGGATGCCTCTTTTATCCCAAAATAAACTCTCTGGATGATAAGTGCTAATATTTTAACTTCTTTCTAGGTGGCTGCTGCTGGCTGCTGGCAGAGGAGCTGTGGCTCCTTGGCCCTGGAGGGTGGCACGGGGCAAACGTCAGCGTTCCTGGCACTGCCAGCCCGGGTAAATGCTGCCCACTGGGATCACTGGCACTGCCAGCCCAGGTAATTGCTGCCCACTGGGATCACTGGCACTGCCAGCCCGGGTAATTGCTGCCCACTGGGACTGGCAGCCAAGCTCCCTGTCCTGAATAACAAGGGCTTCAGCAAGGGGGAATCACACCCTTTGTCTGCATAGCAGGAAGGCTTTGATATCTTCAACTACCACTGGCTGTCTATAAATCCTGAGCTTGTCTGAAAAAAATTCCATGAGGAGCACAGATGTGGTTGTCAGCTTTTCTCCTGGTTTCTCAGCTGATCCTTTGCTTTAAGCTGCAAACATGGAAGATGCCATGCAATGGTTACTGTAATCACATCTCTTCTGGGGCTGCACATTCTTGATTTATGACCACCAAGCTGCATCTGCCACGGTCACCACTCTGAAAGACCAAGGCAGCTTCTCAGAGTCAAAGGAATACAAGGAAAAGAAGGAAAAAGGAATAAACCCCCTATATTTGTCTTTGCTATGTCTGGCTCCTGCCCATTTTTGCCCCAGAAGGACCCAAGAAGTAGGTCTATGGATCAGCTTCAACCAGAACTTCCTTTCCTGCATCCCTTCAACCCCTCTGAGTCTGCACTACCAGAAATTAGGGCTCCCCAGTCACACCCACTGCAAGCACACAGGAGTCAACGCCTCTGTGAGCTGCCCCTGTTTACCCAGGTTAGCCAATCAACAAATTACACGTGCTCTAAGAACTACAGACCAAAGGCATCTCAGCCTCCTTCTGACTAACTAACATTAATTCTCAAAATTTACTTAATGAAGAGCCATTAGGTTTTATTTCTAAGCTCTCAAACCATCAACAAGCATCTATAGTTCTGAATTAATTTGCTGTTGTTAACTGAAAGGTCACTGATTTTAGCACATTAACGAGCCAGGCATTCCATGAGATTACAAAAGATGCATGAAGGGTATTTAGCATCACAACTCGGGCCATCATCGATGCTCAGATCTGGTTAATGAATCTGATTCCAAACGTACTGCTCAAGTGCTCCACAGCGATTAGCACATTTTAAGACTCTGAATGTTAAGTGGAGCTAAATGAAAATCTCCTGTCTGCTCTGCATTATCCTGACGGCTGTCAGTTCAACAGAGGCAGGGAAAGCTGTTGGAAGTAGTGCTCACCCGGATCATCAGCACGGCTTTCCTGATGTCCCGGATGCCGTCGTACACCAGCCGGGAGGCGTCGATGAACTCGTTCTCATCCATGGGCTGGGCAGGGTCGGAGCTCAGCGCTTCTACTGCAGCTTCCACTTGCTCCGTGAAGCGCGGCATGACTGAACCCAGAGCACAAAGCTGGTCAGTCCCACCCCAGCCACTCTCTGCTTCCCACTCCTGCCTTGCTCTTAACTATCCGGAAAGCTGTGCAGTCCTTCTACTGAAATCACCACATCTGGTAGAGGAGGTGAAGTCTTAACCCAGCTCCGTTTCTGCTTACGCTGCTGCTGTTTGGTGATTTCCCCTTGGACAGCGAAATTTATCACACCCTTCTAATGGACAAGGAGAAAACAGCTGGGGAAGCCTCTAGAAACTATGGGATAAAATAGTAATTGTTTGTTTGATGTTCCCTGCAGATGTACGTCATTTTTTGGGAGGAAAAAAAGTCGTGCTACCACGAGGAAACTCAAGCTTAAGAAGCACTGGAAGGGGGCAGGTTGCACTGCTGCATTTCAGTGACTCATGGTGCCCCAGGAAGAATATGCCAGAACCAGTTAAAGTCTGCTGTTTCTTCAGTGTCACCCTTGATTCTTCATCAAAGTAATTAAAGCAAAACCAGCAACGAGTGGCTGCCACTGAAGCAGCCAAATGGATGTCACCAGCAGTTCACAGAGAACACCCTGATTTGGTGTTCATGTGTGGAGCACTACAACCTACAATGCTCTTTTAACAGTTGTAAAGATACTTTACAAAATTTACCCTAATTATTAGCCTAAATTTATTCTGCTGGGGGAGTGTAATCTTTCTTCTGGACCCTCAACAGCTGCAGAGCAGCTCCAAGATGAGCACAGCACAACTTTCAAGCCTTCATTCACATCCGGGACTCATTCCCAGTGTTTTTGCTTCCCATAGCCCAGTCCATGACAGCGAGCACACTCCGGGACACCTTGTACACCGCTGAGCTTTGAGCCAGTCCACACAGCAAAATCACACTTCTCACTTTGCAACAGTTTTGCAAACAACTCTCACTAATTTGCATTACAGCAAATTGAGTCTTTAACAGATTCCACAGGTACACCGGTGCCCAGCTGCCCACAACCTTTCAAGCAACAGCAATTCAGGGCTCCCGGGAGTGAGCCACCCTTACCTGTGTCAGACAGTAACTTGGTTGCTTCCAGCACCTTCTCAGTGTACACCCCGGGTTCGTAGTTGTCCATCTCGGAGGTGACCACGTGAATGACGCGAGCGGCGCGGCCCCGGATCGCTCCGGCTGTGCGGTCTAAGCCATCCACATCTTTTTCTTGGAGAGCGATGACGCATTTGTTTACATCTTCTAAAATGTGATTCTCTGGAGGTAAAAAAAGGAGGATTTAGATGGTAATGTCTTTTCTGTTGCAGTCATCAGCTCGGCAATTGCTCAGGGTGGGACCTGCTCTACAGAAGCTCCATGGAGATGCTGTCAAGCGCTAATGTGAAGGTCACTACAAACCAGCAAAGAGCTGCCCTTCTACAGGAGGTGTCAAAAAGGCATCAGTCCATTCACCAACTGGCCTCCACACGTCCTGCCCCTGTTTGTACTCGATTTTACCAATAGGAAAGCTGAGTTCTCCCCTGGTTTTTTTCCGTATTTCTCCCCTGGACTGCCCCAGCCCTTATTCCAAATACCTGCAAACCACTCCCCTGCCAGTGCACGTGGGGTGATGGACACCTCCCCAGCACCACACCTACTCCCCTCAACACTCCAACAGACACTTGGTGCATGTTTCCACCTCCCTCCAGAGTGTTTTCCTAGAGCCACACACATTCCATCAGAGCACATTACATTGTCAGTCGCCCATTCCCATCTGAGACACATAATGTATGCAGTGAATAATGTGGAAAGCACTCCAGCCACACAGCACTCACTGCTCAGAAAACAAACAAAAAAATAAAGGCAAGACCTCTGTTTGCAATTAGCTTTTTTAATATACATTTTTCTGGTTTTGTAAAGAGATTTTTTCCCCATTCATCGAGCTCAAGAAGCTGAAAATGGGAAAAAACCTCTAAGAGATTTCTGAAGATACCTAAAGAAATTGGGATCCTTATTTGGGGAAACCTACCCTAAAATCTCCCAAACTGTTACTAGAGACTTCTAAACTCTGTTAGAGAACTCTTTAACATACCAGGACTAATGTTTCAGTATCATCATCCAACACCAGCATTTGGGCTGCTTGGTAAGAAACCAACTTGGAAACATTTCTGCTCTGTCACTTAAAATAGTTTCCAGTGTTAATTACCATTGATTTAATCCTTCTACAGTGCCAACCCGTCCAAGTGGCTTTTATTCCCTCTGCAGGTAGTAAAAGAGCCTTTTTGCAAGAGTTTGTAGAGACAAGAAGCTCATAGTGTTGGCTGGGCGAGGATTTGGAGGAACTGCCTGAAAGGATTGCTGCGGGAAGTTACGCCTGATTTACATAAAATTAACACAGCCAGGTGCAATATTGCGAGACTTCAGTAAGTAACCTGGACAAAAATTACACTTGTGAAATCCCTCTGAAGCAACTCAGCCTGAGTAGGTTCAGCTGAGGGCAGAATGTGGCCCTGAGAGAGCAAAGAGCAGGTTCATTAGTGATTTGACAAGTCAGTGAGCAGGCACAGGAGCCACAGTGAGCACAGAGGGTATTTAAAGAAGAGACAGCCCTGGGAGCTGCAAGAGCCCAAAGAAAAGCTTCGGCGCCAGGCCAAAACACAGACTGTTTATTGCTTAATTCCTAAATGAATAAATTAAGCCACAGACCATTTAAAAGCCTCTTTGGATTATCCGAACTTTAATAAAAGGCGTGGACAAAATGAAGGTGAATATTTAAATGTCTGCTGATCCTTTAATGCCTTTTGCAGATGTGAAGTGGCCAGAAAGTCCCTTCTAGAGTGAGATAACCCACAGGGCAGCTTGCAAAGGGCTCAGGGAAGCACAGGACTGTCAGGTCTAGCTGCTCTGGAGATATTCTCCAGCTGGATGATAACAGATAAGATCTGATACTGTGCTGAGTCCTTGTAAATACACCCAGTGCTCCCTATCCTATTGGCACACGGAGCACGGGTTCCCCACCAGCACCTCTGGGGATGAGAGAAGGCTGTCCCACATCCAACCTCCCCGGCCTCCTGCTGAGCAGGAGAAACATCCCACAGCAACACAGCACAGGCAACAGCTACAAAATAGCTACAGGGAAAACGGTGTGGTTGGGCAACAAGGTAAAAGGAAAGGTATTTTTTCCATAGAAATGATTTTTAGACCAAACAAGGAAATACATTAAACTGTGAAAAGCTACAGAATAAAGTCACCCACGACTGTCAATCCTTGATCCACGCCCACCAAACACCTTCCACCTCCACCCACCTCCACATTAAAGGGATGAAGCAATGCTTTTCCAAACAACCCCAGCAGCCTGTGAGGGAGTCTGAGGAGATCAAAATCAAAGAGCAACAGTCAGGAGACGAAGCCACAGATTCATAAATACAACTGTGCTTCTCTGCTGCACCTCCTGTGGAAGGTCTCAGAACCATTTCCAGGCTGATCCTCTGCTGCCAAGGGGCACTGCAGGAGCCAGGTCAGGCAGCACATGGAGCAAACACTGGGGAGTTCACACTCTTGTAAATACAGTGTTCATCCTGGCAATATTCATGGGAGGCTCTTCAGAAAAAATAGTTCCACTGAGATGGGCAATCTGTGGCATAAACCTCTGTCAGCAGCAGAGGAACAGAAGGCAGCAAATGGAATGGTTTTTTAAGAGGGTTTCAAAGGAGATTCAGGTAATTCAGAACATTGAATTTGACAATTACACGGTGCTATCAGCAACTGCTCTAAAGAACAGAGATAGTGGGCACACCAACACACCCAGAGTGCTTTAGGAAGGCACTGATAAGAGGGATAAGAATTACAGAAGGTATAGGAGGGCTTTGAAATGAGGAATAACGAAACAGGCAGAGACTGTGCAGTCAGGGAAGCAATGACTGACAAAGTGCATGGCAGAACTCTGTATGTTTGTGAACAGCATGAAGAGAGAGAAGGGGAAAAAAAACCTCTTCACCATCTTTAGTACAAGAGGGGCATCAAATGAAGCAAACAGGCGACAGTGCAAAACAAGGAGGTTCTTCACACGGAGCACACTCCAGCTGTGAATCTTTGCACAGGATGATGGAGGTGTCAGCAGTTTCTAATGGTCGAAAGGACAACTAACACCAGCTTAAATGAGAAAAATCTGTCAAGGACTGTTCAGGAGATAGCACCTCTGATGCTGGAGCTCCCTGAGCTGCACATCACTCATGGCTGGAAGCACACAGATATCTCTAGGCTACAGGGCTCCTGTGCCATCCATCTCCCATCCTGACACTGAGCCTCTTCCAGACCCTGCCCTAACTCACCAGGGCCCTTCTGCTGCTGTACCTATGAAAATGCTGTCACCTGCAAGCTCACCTGCAGCACTGTGCACTGAAGGATCCTTCTTCTATGATGTTCTGCTGTTACCTAAACCCAGCACCCCTTTCATCAACCCTTTCCTTGTGGATAATTGATACAATTCTGTAGCATAAGCTGAATGGTGAAGCCTTTACTCCAGCACACCACACAGTAGGGATGTGGGATGGCTTACATTCATATTTATACATGCACACACTCATGCACTCACAAGAACTCCTTTAAATTCTAGTTACATCCCAGTTAGTAACTGATACAGACATCCTAATAACCCCACATAGCACTTGATATAAATCATACCCGCCACGACTTTATCCAAAGAGAAGTTCAGACTTTCAGCAGATGAACTGGAGTTGTGGCATTATGCAGAAAACATTTATCAAAGTTCAAACAAAAAAGAGTATTTATTGCTATAATATTTTTCTACCATTCTACCATCTCTTTGATAACACACACATACAAATAATTACTGAATGCACTTGAATATCTGGAGTTGTCTCAAACTACATCTCCTTGGCTCTATGGAAGTGGTGAACTCTCATGAGTCAATGTGCCACCACCTCAGGAAAGAAACCTCTGCTTACTGCCAAGCTCCTGAGAGTACAGCCATGTGATAGATTTGGTTATTTAACCAAAAACTCCAGTTCTGTTCTAGTCTGCATCCCTGCAGAAGATGGGCTTGTCCTGCCCACAACTCACTTGAGTCTTGTGGTGCTAAACCAGGACTGCAAGGGAAGGAAAGTGATTTTGGCAGCTCCACACAGGCTGTGTTTGTATGGATTCACAGCTTTTCCTTCTCACATGTTTGTACACTTGTGGGAAAGCTTCACGTGGAGACTCAAACTTCAGCACCCAATTCCCTCTGAACAGATTTCCCCAAAACAGGCTCCTCCCAGCTGTGCAATTCCAGCTGCTGCCACCCCAGTGAGCACCCACAGATACAATGAGCTCAGATACTGAACTGCCCAAGAAGTTTCTGCTCACTCATTGCAAAGAGGATTTTTATTGAGAACCCAGGGAACCACAATACAATGTGTATGACAATGCAGGTGACTCATCACAGGAACACCACTTCAGCTTTTGTTTGGTTTTCCTTAATAATAAAAAAACACGGTCTCTTTATTCAGGACCTTAATTCCTCATCTGCATTTTCCACCTATGTTCACCTGGTACTTCTGACTCCACACATCCTCCTGTGAAATCACTCTTCACAACTGGAGGTTTCAGGTCACTTCAGATGCCCAAACCTGCTTGCACCATGGAAATTAGAATCCCAGCTTGCAGTGGTGATTTGTGAACACTACTGCAGACACAATTCACGTGGTTACATCTCCATGTCCTCTGACTAGAGCACAATTAAAGGATGTGGAAATAAAAATGCCCCCATTATTTTTAGGTCACAGCAGCTGATAGTGGGTCTTTATCAAGATGCTGATAAAATGGATTATCTTGGCAAGTACTTTGCCAAATGTAATTATTAATCTATTATAAGGATCCAATCTCTTTTAAAAACTTAAAACTTTACTAAAGCTGAAATGGTATGAACAGTTTTATTTTAATTAACTTGTACAACCACGATTTGATATTCAGTTTTGTTTACATGTCAGAGTCTAAGCTGACTTGAGGGATCATTTTTTCTACTAGTTCCTACCTAAACATGTTCTATTTCCCCCTGAGTTACTGGTGAGGCTTGTCTACAGCAGCTAAATGGTAATTCATCCTTAGTTCAGCCAGCAATTCCAAATCTTGAGACATAAAGTGTCTTCTCCTTGAAACCAGATCTCCTGCTGCACTTTCACATCTCGCTGGGCACAAGGTGATCCCAAGCGAGGTGTGACAACACCATCCCTTCCAAAAGCCTCACAGACTGCAGAACACATGTCCAAACCACCCCTTTCCAGGACTAAGCTCTTAGGAGGATGATTGTTTCTCAGCCTGGAGCCCAGATTACCTGATACAGCCAGGAAGTCATCGATGGAAGTGATGTCATCCACGGCATCCGTCAGCACACGGACTTGCCTCTCCCACTGCTCCTTGAACAGATCCATGTTCTCTTGTGCCAGTTTGCTTTGAGGTTTAGCAGCCAGAGCCAGCGCAGCATTGATGACCTGTAAAACATCTCTGGATTTTTAAAACATATCCCAATGAAATTATCACCTCCTGTGTGTTTATGTAATGAACTCAGCAGCAGAGAAAACAAGTTTAATAAGTTTTGAGGAACTAGATGTTTAAACACAGAAGTGTTTAATTTTGTTGCTCTCACATCCAACTCATACCTGCTTCCATGTTTGTTATGGATAGTTATTAGAAGCAAAATCACCTGGCAAGTTTTCACAAGAGCTGGTTTCACCTCTCTTTAGCAGCTCATGGTAACAAGGTGTTGCTTTCCCAGTGCAGGCTGTGTTGTTTAGTATTTTAGACAGGATGACATTTAGTACACTCAAGGCTGCATTTGCTACTTGCCAAAACCTCAGTAAAAAGGTCAAAAAAGGATTAATCTTATAGAGACTGAAGTAGAAACAATATGCAAATACAAAATTAAAGATAAATTTTGATTTATCACTTTTCCTTGAAGCTTTACTCTGGATCTTGCTAATAATTGTTGTAATAACCTCAGATTTCTGCTGTGGCTGTGAACAAGACAGATTAGCCAGGGAACAGGAGATGCTTCTTCTGAATACCCTCTCCTAATTTTCTTCAAACCTCAAAACCAGAATTTACACCACATCCTAGTTTTTCTTAGCAGAACAAATGCTACAGGTACTGCTGGGTCACAAAGCTTATGCTGTGTCCACTAACTGCTCATTTAAATGACCACAAAAGCCTCTTTGAATGTGGGGAGAAACCAATCTCAACAGCCTGGTCCTGCTCTTGCTGCAGCAGAATGACGTGGAAAGGTGCCAGGTGTGAGGAACCATCCGCAGTCAGAGCGTGACAACCCCAGCCCTGCTCCCAAGCACCTGAGAGTCAGAGCTAATTAACTCACAACTTCAAGGTGGCATTTTTCTTCTCTACTTTAGGACCATATTAATTTCACAAACTTGTGTCGACCAAAACACGCAAGCACCAGATGTTCCCACTTTTCCAAAATCTACTTTCTCTACCTGCTTCATTTACAAGTGTCACAAAGTATTTAAAAAAATATATAACTCACTAAACATTAAAATGATGGTGATGTCAAATGCACTGGGACGGCACGGAATGAATCAGGCAGGAGGAGGAGGCTGCTTCACCTGAGGAATGCCAGGACTTAGCAGTGACAGGAAAATCCACAGAAGGGCTGGGCTGCTCCCCACGCTGCCTCTGGAGCTGGGGCTGCAGCTCTGGGTCACAAATCCAGCCCAGCTTGGTGAGGTTGGTGACAGTGACGAACACAAGAAGCAGCACCTGAGCCTGAGCAGCATCTGCTCAGGGGTCTGTGGGGATGAACACACCTCTGACCCCTGGAGGAACAGCACTGTCCCTGTCCCAACCATCACCAAGGGCTTCTCTGCTGCTCCCCTTCCTCGAGCCAGTCCAGGGTCACACCTGTGTGGCACGTGCAGGAGTCAGGATGTCCCTCTGGTATGTCCCTGCTGCTGTGCCACCCTCACTCATGGAACTGAAAGTCCCGAAAACTCCTAAAAAGCCTTGCAACACCCAAGAAAATGATGTTTAGAATTTTAAGATCAAATAGAAATAGAAATTTTAGAGAGGCAAACCTGTCCCCAGCTGCTTGAGAGCCCTGATTTGCAGTCCAGCCACTGCCACCTCCCATCCCAGTCTGATGGATGTAATGAACTAACCACCTATCAAACAAAATCTAGATATCCGAGGTTTCATGAAGATTAATCTGAACAAGTGTCCTGGAAACAGGAGAGATAAACCAGACAATGCTCTAGAAATCTGCCCTCACTTCTATCCTGCCAGAAACTATCACTACAGAGACAGAGCTAGTGGTGAGGCGATATCAAGGGTCAGGACATTTTCTCTGCTGCTCTCAACCTGCCTTGGCCCAAATCAGATATAAAATATCCTGTAAGCACTGAGACAGGGCAGCATTAATGCTGCAGAACATATGGCCTGGGTTCCTGCGAGATGTTTGTCTGGACACAGCAGCTGTCTGGACAATTAATCTTTGCCAACAGCGCATGTCAAGCCCAGATGTCCACATTCAGCACCTCGTCACAGGTAATGGCAGAGCTGTCACACATACAGGGCTCTGCAACTGCTCCACAGCCTCAAACTGTGTGTCCTCACCAAATCCAAGTACAGGAGGCACAGCATCACCCTCCTGTCAACTTGTTCAACCAGAAAAAGTGCACTTTTTTAATATATTACAGCAAAAATGGATGGCCAAGGTGAATGTATTTTGTAAAAATGATCAAGCAAAACTAGTGTTGATCTCTCTCACAGACACACATTCCTGCAGCAGGGAAGCAGCCAGCAGTGCTGGAGATGAGGAAACCTGGTGGGGATATCAAAGGTTATCCATGGTCACCATGGAGCTAAAGACAAACCTACAGCTCAGGAGAGCCACACAGGTGTGAATGTGCTCAGGGAGAAATTCAGGGCAGCAGACACAGATCAGCAGTCACTTTTTATAGCATACATTCCATATCTGCATGTGCAAAGTGGCCACAACAGGCAGCTTTAGCAGGGGTGATAAAAGCCATCACTCTCTGAGAGTTTAGCATTCAAGTGGGCAAATCATCTTGGACGTGGACGTGTCTCACACCTCTGCCTCAGGAAATGTCCCAGGGATCACTGACAACACCCTGCATGTGATCTGTCCCAGGGAATAGACTTTGGTATCCAGCACAGAATGATTGATTTATTTTCCAACAGATGCTTAAAGAGACCTAGGAAAATGACAGGGATGCTGGATCTTAAATAGTCTGTGTACGTAGCAGGACTATGATCCCTTTATTATCTAAAAATAAACACTTTCAGAAGGAGGAGGAAACACTTTTTTGGGGGAAGGGATGGACCACAATACACTTTTCCTTCTCCAAAACACATAAAGCATTGGGCAATTACTTTAAAATATCAGTAACTCTCACGGGATGGAGACAGAGTCAAAACCCCAGGAAGATCATGACCGGACTATCTGAAATGCAGCCACTTCCATGTAAAACATTTGGCAATTTCAGGGAAATATTTTGTATTTCAGAGCTTTTCAAGATGCTGCCAGAGCACTGTGATCACAATGACTCACTGAAGTTGTACAAAGAAAAGAATCAAACAGGGACATTTTGAGCCTATGCAGAAGGAAATGAAGCATGGCAAGACAACACACTATTTTTATCGGTGCTTTGTTTCAGCAGCAATCGCAGCATTCGAGTCAGACAGCTCCACGCTCCTACCGCGCTTCCAGCGAGCTCCTTGGAGCCTCTCTCCTGCACCTCAGCTCTCGTGGCAGCAGCCAGGGCTTGCCAACACCTGGGGAGCCTCAGCATTTCAAAGATTAGAATGGATGTCTCAGTCTGCACCTTGAGTCCTCGTCTCATCCCTTCCACGGCAACGACCTGCTGATTTTCCCCGGTTTTGTGTTCCCTGTTGAAACCAGAGATGGCAGAGCGTGGTTGTGTCCTTCCCCCTTTGCAGGGCAGGGCTCTCCAAGGCTCCCTGCAGTGACTCCTGCCTGGGTTACAATACTGCAGCTGCTTGGCCCAGAAGCTCTCTCAAAAAGCTCAGCTATTCTGGCCGGAAAATACCCGAACCTCAGATAAACCTGTGGGTAAATTACAGCCACTGGGTCAGCCACAAATAATTCTTTTAGGCTAAATTTAGGATGGCTTCCTGCCTCAGCTTTATAGCACCCCAGCTGAAAGTCAGAGAGGCCAGAAGAAAGCACTTCCAAATGGTGGTGCTCTTACAAAGAACAATTTTGAATACTTGGCTGGCACGGCCAAGGGAAGAAACATCACTTGGGAGAGGGAAACTACCACCCAGCTCTTTGCACTGCAATCCCAACCTGTTGTATCTTACTCAGTGCACACCACCTCTGACCCACACCCACTTCAGTGATTTAAGCACTTCTTGATTTTTGCCTCAGTCCTTTTGATAAGAAGCTTTTGCTCCTTCCAGGAGAATGTTCTTCCTGCAGCTGGGATTGATTTAGCTTTTCCTTGATTCTTGTGGGATTGATTTTAGGATGTTACTGTGCCCCAACAAGGAGGAGTTTTTCATTTCAGAGGCTCCGAGGTGAACCCCCAGTCCTGTCCCCTCACTACACACCATTGCTTTACAACCAAAACATCTGCAGTTTCTAAATAACTCACTTGGGCTTGGGGTTTATATAAAGATCTTGACTCATCAGATTTCTTGTGGCATTTGGATAATGAGTTGGAAAGTAGCTCCATGGCCTACAGATCCAGGATATTTTGCATTGGTGAAAAAGAAAAAGCTAATAAAACAAGCCCCCATCTTATCAGATCTCATCTCAGGGGCAGAGGAACATGTGGCACACACAGACAGTGCTCCAGTGGGGATGTGAAATCAGTTTTACTCAGGTGTATGTGAAAAGAAGCCTATCATGCCTCTCTGCCCTTACCCAGGTGGATTTTAGTCTCATATTCTCCTGTAATAAAGAAAGCATGGCTTGCTTCCTGGCAGTTCATAAGAAGCTCCTCATCATTTAACTTTACATACACAAGATGCCAGAGTTGCCTCCAGTGCTCACCCTGCTCATGCCCCTTCCCTGCTCCTCACTGCATTTTGCTCCGAGTGTTAAAAATGGTTTATGAGGAGGATGTTGAAGTCGCTTCCAGTTACATCCCAAGGCCAGGTCTGCATGCCCACATCTGTGTGTGCCAGCCCTCCACGTACTGGAGTACAGCAAAAAGCACTCTGCAGGCTCTGATGAGCTGAAATGCCTGGGAGCAAAACACACAGCAGATTGTTTTACACTCTCAGAAGCTCTAATGGCAGTGACCAGCAATGAACAGAGGCTGATGCACCGAAAGAGGAAGGAAAAGTTTCCTTTGATTTCCAATTCTTTGTTCCCATGTATAAAAGGCCCTTTGAGCACTTTCCTTTCCTGCAAGTTATGCACGGAGTGACTGCAGGCATCTCTACAGATATTTACTGTCTTGTGGCAGTGCTGGAACGACCACAGATCCACACTTTTACTAAGTCACTCAGAACCACAGAATGGTCTGGGCTGGAAAGGACCTCAAACCTCATCTCCTTCCAATGTCAGGGACACATTTAACTATCTAGATTGCTCTAAGCCCTGTCCAGCCCACCCGGCCAGGGAACGATTCCTTCCCAATATCCCATCCATCCCTGCCCTCTGGCACTGAGGGTCCAATTCCTGATGCAGAGTCCTTTCCAGGTTCCTTGCAGCCCCTTCAGACACTGGCAGGGGCTCTGAGGTCTCCCCACAACCTTCTCTTCTCCTGGCTGAACATTCCCAGCTCTCCCAGCCTGGCTCCATAGGAGAGGTGCTCCAGTCCCCTCAGCACAAAGCCTTTCTCCAGCCCAGCATGTACTGTCATAGCAGTATTTGCTATTTGCTATAAAGACTATTTGCATTCTGTGTATAGATAATTATCCTATCAACTTCCCCATCCATGAAGAAAGCATTTTCATTTGGAGCTGAGGACTGATTTTGTAGCACCAGTCCATGTAGAAGCTGCAAGAATTTTGGTGCCATTTATCTTGCTCCATTTTGCATTGTTTATCTTGCTCCATTTGCCAGGAAAAATACTGGCTTCAAATGCTGAAACTTTGGGGCTCTCAGGGACTTTGTGTCTTTCCTGGAAGCTGTTCCCAGCTGTGCTCCCCAGATCCTGTGCCTGTGCTGAAACAAAGGGCCCTTACTCACTAATACGCTTCTTTCTACAGAATCCTTTTCCTGCTCTTGGATAATTTTTATGCACCAGTAACTGTTCGAATTTCTAAAATTGTTGCTTTTCTGGTCAGCCTTGGCCTGTGCTGGCAGTTCTTCCCAGTAAGCCTGGTGATGCAAATCTGCAACCCAAGTGTTAAGTTTTTAATAAAAGCATTTCTACTCAATGCCAATAAAATGTTTCAAGCACCTGCAATTAAACAGTCTGGAGACAGATCTGCTTGTTAGAACATTCAAAAAATCTGACAGTCTTTCAAAGTGATGAAAAAAGGGGACAATTGTTTGATGTTAAGTCTTTACTGCAAGAAAAATGAAGTTCTCTCCTTCTCCAACAGCCACCAGGAAATTGGTGGTGACTGGGGACTCAAGAAGAACAAAGTCTGCTGGTCACATTTGGGTTTAGTTGATTTGAGGGGTGGTCTGCAGGGTTTTTTTTATTTCCCTAAGACACTCCAACTTTTAAACAAAAGTTTCTTGAACTCTCCATGGGATTCCTTCTGCTTTGGTATTTTGTCTCTGTGTCAGAAGGTGTGATCACATATGAGCCATCTGCCTCATCAGAAATCTATAAGCAGCAAATGGCTTTTCAAGCAGTTCAAAATTGGAATAGAAGGATGTGAACAAGCAGTTATTAAAACAAGATGTTAATATGAGAAGAGCCAATTTATTTTTATTAAAAATGTAATTTAATCCAAGAATTCTCTGGAGTCAGTTTGACGGGCGACGCGTGTGCGTGGCGAGCAATTCCACCACACGCCAGCAGGTAGGGAGGGGCTTGGGAAGGACCTGTGCTTCCAGGTGCTGCCTGGTGGCCTCAAAGTTTCTTTGGAGGATGAGCTCTTTGGCTGTGGTAGAGAAAGGCTCCTGGCCCTGCCTTTCACGGGGGCACAGGTGCTGTGTGCCCGGGGCAGCTCTGTCCTGCAGCCACCTCGCAGGAGACGCTCCGTCTCCAGGGCAATGGGCTCCAGCTCCAGCTGGCAGAAGCAAACACTCAACTTGATGGGAACTCTACCCCACAGTTATTTCTTACACCTCTCAGCCCGACTGCAGTTTGGGTGGGAGTCTATAGATGAACTTCATGGAGGCTGCAAAAACCAAGAAAATCAATGTATAGCTGGTAAAAAAGGAGCTTGAGTGACAGCAGACTGTCACATCAAAAGGCTGGAGCAATTCCTCCTCTCAAGAGCTGGGCTGGGGCATTCTCACTGCTGGTTTCTAACACCTACAGCTTGTATGATCAGAAACACTCCAACGGTTTCAGCTCTCTTCTCAGGCATCTTTAATGCAAAATGCTGTTACAAAACAGCCTTTGCAGGCTCCCAAAGCAAGTCCTTATTGGAAAGAGAGAGCAGACACCAGAGATGGGAGCAAGGATCCAGGTTTCTGAGTTGAGATAAACAAGATTTTTCCCTAATTCACCACTGGCAATTTAGTGAGAAGGCAAAGAAAACTTCCCCCCGTGCTCTGTAAGGCAAAGGCAGGCAGAGGCATCTATTCCAAGCATTTCACAGCAGTAATCTTCCATTTCCATTAAGACAGTTTAAGCATTTTTTTTTTAAATTTAACTGTAGTGATGGAGAACTTTGCTCCTTCACCTTAACCCCCTCCAGCCTGGCTTGTTCCCCAGCAGCCAGTGAGGCAGGGCTGAGGGAACTCCTGCGAGGTGCTGGACAAAGCTGGTTCCTCCCACACACAGAATTCCAGCAATTCTCAAAAGAAAGAATTCAGGCAGGCTTGCAAGTCAAGGCTTGAGGAAGAAAACACAGTGACCCACTGAAGCTGCCTTATTTCTGCCCTGTAAACCCTGACTAAAATCACCCAGCTGGCCACTCTGGCACAGCTCATCCCAACAGCTTCTGCTGCACCCTCAAAAGAGAGCTGTAAATATTCCATTAAGTCTTCAACTTCACATTAATTTCTGTGCTAATTGGCTGGGGACCCACAAACAGGAAGGATGATGTTACTCCTGAGGAAGAGCTGATTTCCAGTAACAAAACCATGCTAAATAAATTGACTGCTTGTTTCTGTAGAGACCTTTCGATGAAAAAAAATCCACATTTTCTTTTTCCTCACAGAAAATATTAAACCTGAGGAGGTCTGAACCCAAGGGTGACACTGGCAAGGACTGACTGCTTGTCAATGCCAACAAAACTTCCAGGTTTTCCCCAGCCAGCTTGAAGAGCTGCATGTTCCTTCCTCCTGCTGCCAGTTCAATGGCTCCTGATGGCAAGGGAGCGAATTACGGCTCTATTTGAGCTACAGCTTTTATAATTAACTCTAGAGATTGATTTCTGCAGAAATCATTCTTTAACCAGGAATTCCCTACTCCCAGAATGGCTTCTACTCAGATAAACTATTTAAGAGGTTACCTGGGACTCAAGTGCATTAAATTTCAGTTTCATCTTTCAAGCACAGCAATACTTGGAATTACATTTCATACATTGTATTTCTGTGTGCTACTGATATCTTGAAGTTTTTGGGACTATTGTAATTACTGACTGACTTGACTCATTCTGAACCCAGCATCTTCCTGGAAAACTACCATCTGAGCCAAAAAAACCCCTCCAAAAACATGCAGGGCATATAATGTTGGGTTTAATCTGTATCTTATGCCTAATTCACACATTTGTTCAGCACAGCCACCTAAGAGGATTCAAGAAGCAGTTGTGAATCTCATCAGGAATAAACTGCAAAATGAACAGGTAATTGTCTAGAAAAGGAAATAAAATCTCACTTTGCTGTTCTTGATATTGAGAATCTTTTAGAGGTTGTAGAGAATACCTGAGGTTTGGGGACAAGCTGAGGAAGGCAGCTGAGGAGGAGGAGGATGGAGAGCTTGCTGCTTGCACTGGCACCAGACAAGCTATTGTTACCAGAAAACACAGATGCCATTTGTAAAACAGCTTAGACAAGTGTCCCTAATTATCTCTCAGGATTCACAACATGTTTAAATACTCTTAGAGCATTAAAGAATCAACCCAAGAGCATGTAAAAATCAACCCAAGAGCATATAAAAGCCCTCTTTCAACTGCTATGAACATCTCTAGTGTCATCTACTAATCTCTTGGTGATGACCCTGAAATTAAGGCAAGACTGTGCAGTGGAGCATCTCAACTCTAGGCTTGGAAGTTCAGAGATGTGACCTTTGTAAAGCCGAAATCCATCAGTTAAAGCCCTTGTGCATTTATAGATACTCAGAGCTTCCAATGTGTGTTAAATATATTGTCCATAATCCCCGAAGTCAAAGGTTAACAGCTGCACTTCAGGAGATGTGGCTACACTGGTGACTACAGCTGGCTCATTATTTCATGCTGACTACCATGGTGCTTATTTTATCCAGGAGTAGATGTATTTAAATAGGCAGTTAGTTGTTGGAAAAGCAAAGATAGAAGAGTCTGAAATACATACAATTTCAGCAGTGGGGAGAGGAAAACACCCCCACAGACTTGGACAACCACCAGAAACATTTAGATTCAAAGAATCTAACTTTCTTCAGATGACTATTTTCAAAAGCAGCAGCATTTGTTTGGAACACCCTGCGTTAGACACCCATATTCTGGGAGATAACTAAAAAAAACTTACATCAGCCTAGCTGGCTCCTTCAGGAAAGAGCAAGCCCTCATATCAAGGAAGATGGATTTCTAAAAGCTTTTTCTTCCACATGCTTTGTTCCAACTGCAAAACTTGACCTTTGGTTTCAGCAGCCGTGCACAGCCCTCACCCCAGGGCGGGGGCAGAGAACTGCTCAGCCAAAGGCAGGAGTGGGAGCACAGAGAGCCACCCTGGGATGCCAGAGGCCTCCTTTAGGGTTCAAGGCTTTATGTTCAGGGGCCTGTCTTCACCTGTTCAACAGCACACTCACCTGCAGGTCATACAAAAGGTAAAACAGTCCTGCTCCTCACACTGCCTTCACCTATTCCCTCCAAATCCCCTCCTGCTGGGGTGGGTACAGGTGAACATCTCTCTTCCTTTTCACTCGTTTAAAAAAAGACCAATACAGATGGGAAAACCTGGAGAAATTCCAAGTAGTCCTGAGACAATACACTTTCTTCTCAGAAAATGCCATTTTGACAATTTTTCTGAGTACCTATTTTGTTAGTTCCTCCTTACCAACAACAGCTTATTTGGATGTTTTAGATCTGAATTTCCTGTTGCTTTAAAAAATGTAAATTCCACAAATCAACAGCACCCTGCAGTCTTCAGGGGTTCATCCAAGTATCTACTTGTTGACATTTAAAACATCAGGCTGTCAAAAAGGAAGAGGATAGTCTAGTGCTTATATAAACTTAATTTCCTTGTTTCCATGAAAAAGTTATTAATTAAAAGGTAGTCTCAGCCAGGCTCACACTGTTCACACATAGCCAACTTCCTCTCATCCTACTCCATCGGGAAGATTATTTGGCATATTTATATTCTACTCAGGCAAAACCAGTATTTTATAATTCATCTTACAGCATGCCCAGGAGCAGTGCTAGCACCTTCACAAGGCACCTTCCTGCAGCACAGATGTGCACAGGAAACCACTGAAGCTTCCCACATTTACTAACTGCAGGTTACTGCAATGTCCTGGACAAATAAAATTAGAGCTATGACATAAAAACGACCCTTTCACATCAGTGATTCCTTTGCCATGGATTTTAAAGTTCCTAAGTCTTGATACCTACGCTGCATTTCATCCTCTACATGTACTAAGGAAAAAATCAAGTTCTGCAGCAAGTCACAGCCAGTCACTGTGAGACCAGAGCACGTCGTAAGCAGCACGAGCTGCCCAGCTGGGTGGGGTTTGTCTCCTGTTGTGATGCCTTTCCTTACCTGGGGACACAGGGCCTCCAGCTGGCTGGCTGACATGCGAACCAGTTTCACACCTTCCTCGTTGTTGGAGATGGAGCAGGCCAAGTTGGCGACCTGCGTCAGAGTGGGGAGAAAACAAAACACAACTGTCAGAATTGGGGGTTATTTCCTTCTGTAGAAAACTTTTGCCTAATCCCAACAGTGACCACTAACCAGTAACCCATCATGGAACAAAAGGCACCACATTTGTTCTGTTCTAAAGAGTTTTGAAACCACTAATGGCACCTGTTCCTTCTGCAGATGTAAAATCCTAACACTGTGGATCAGGGAATCCAAGACTGGTTTGTGTTGGAAGGGACCNCTCTGCTGGGGCTGTGGGATCAGCCCAGGGTTTGGGGGGTTCTGGGTGCTGGTTCTGGGTTCTGGGGCGGGTCCAGCTCCCAGCCCCAGCCAGTCAAACAGAGCAGCCATCACTGCTAGCCATGATCAGGGTAATGCAAAAGAGCAGCACTGGCAGCAGCTGCAGTCACAGTTTAACAGCCCAATCCCATCACGGTGAGACAGCAGCAACCCCACAAAGCTCAAGCTGGTTTGCTGGTGTTCCATGAGGCCCCTCTGTGACAGCACGTGTCAGGTAAAGCTGGCAGGTGTTCCTCCAGCCCTCCCTCTATGCTGCAATTCAGCAAATAAAACTGGTACAGGAGATCTTCGTGATGCATCCACAGGCCTCCAAAATTTGAACAGGATCTTTTGTGATGCTAAAAACTTTACTCCACAACCTTGACCTGCTGCACAGCATCACCCTTAACTAGGTCAGCCTGAAGCAGGGATCTCTGTAAACACCTGCTTTTTCAGGGCACGGAGGATGGGGACAGCACAGAATTTTTTGGTAATTGAAGATATTCCTCATCCCAGAGCTACTCTCAGGGGAAGGAAGTCTGAAATAAGTTACATTTCTCAGTTGACAGGTGAATGACAAGCATGTTATTCTGAGCCATTTGAACACAGAAAGCTGTAAAAATAGCAGCAAGTGAACTGAGACGAACACCGAGTACCGTCCTTCCAGAGGCTGAGCGACCTGCAAAGCCCCCTGTAAATGTGCCATAAAAGCATCACCAGCAGCCAGCAGATGCTCAGCAACACCACTGGACCAGATTTCTCCAGATACTTTTCTCTATAAGCTGGGAAATTTCCATTCTGCCTTTAATTAAGCTATTCTCTGCATTCATGTAAGTAATTTTGAAGTAGTATCTGCAACCCTATCACATGCCTTTCCCCCTCCCCAAGCCCTTCCTTCACGGCAGATGTTCCCACACAGAATACATTACTGTCCTGCAAACCATCACGCACATGCCATGACACTTGAACAGCATCTTACATCAATCCCATGATCAATTTGGGGAACAAAATCAAGTTCCCATTGCAGAGTACATGGCCTCTTCCTCCCTCCAGCTCCAAGCCAAGTTACAGAGGATGGAAAGCAGGGGTGTCAGAGGAGAGGTGTTTCCAGCACAGAACAAGCAAACCAACAGATTTGCCAACACATATTTGGAGGAAAACAAACTGAAGTTGAGAGAAAGACTGAGCAGCATCAACAACACAGAGGAAACCCTGCCAGCTCTCAGGAATATTTTTGTCCTGCTCCTGAAGTTTCTCTTCCACTCGTGTTTGGATTCAAGTCCTACACATGCAGGGGTGAATTGCAGGATGTCCCCAGTCCCCTGCACAGTGCTGCAGGCAGGGCCCAGCTGAGCCAGGGCTCTGTGCTCCTCCTCTCTGCCACCACCCGTAAACAGCTCCAGCCCAGCCCCTCTGCACACAGGGGTTATGTTTGAACACTGGGGAATCTTCCTGTGTATTTGCCATGCCTTGAATCCCTAGTTCCCAGCGAGCTGCTGGGATGATGTAAAAGTACATCACGCTTTTGTTTAGAGGCTCACAAGAATCAAAAGACAATCAGATGCCATGATTTAGAAGTCAAATAAAGATTTTGCTGTTGGTTTAAGCACAGGTCATATTTTTGACAAACACTGGTTTGCCAATATTTTTTATGGTCCATATTTCCCCATCATTCCTGCCTCCACAGCAGCATTACAACCTCTAGGAGCGAGGAGAACACAAAGCTCTATTGAGTAGGGGCAGAATAAAAGCGACATTGAAGCACCACAGAATCAGCCTCTCCGATATCTGGAGATGTTGTGCTGTCTCTCAAGCCAAGTGTGATGAATCAAGCGCACAGAAACCCTGCTCTGTCTGAACACAGAGAGGCAAAGAAGTTAATAATGGAGTGTCCCTACCATGGTATAATGAAAATTTGCTTTTTTGCACAGTCATTTTTGAACAGTCATTTTTCTTCTGAATATCCAACTGATGGCAATTCTTCTTTAGAAAGCACCCGACTGGCACTGCCAACCCTCATGAAAGAAGTGTGTGTGCTTCCCTGACTGAGGGTCTTTGGCAGTTTAAGACAATCCAACTGTTGGCTGCCACATCCCATCCCAGCGCTGCGGCTCCAGAGCTCCACACTTCATTTCAGCACGCTCATCCAACAGGCAGCTATTCGCTCTGGCAGGGTGCTTTCTCTGCCAGACCAGCACACAAACTTCCCAGCAAACTCTTTGCTGAACATCAGAGCGAGGCAGAGACGTGGCAGCAGCTGAGATGACTTCAGAGTGCTGCAGACAGGGCTGTAAATTCACAGCAGTGCAGCGTTTACTGCACCCATGGGAAGGCTCTGTCAAACTACTGGAAAACACTCACAAGCCTCTTAAAATTTGGAATTTGAGAAGAGCTGTGTCTACTCATTAATCAAGTTGTAAATGACATAACAGTGAGGTATTTTAAACTGTCAGTAATTATCAGGTGCTCTATAACATGAATTCTGAAATTGCATGTACCAGCTGAGGTGGACGGCTGCAGGATGAAGAAATTTAATTTTAAAAGTACCTGAAAGGACTCATCTTCAATAATTCCTGGGTGATCTGACAACTTCAAACTCCCTCTTTCTTCAGAGGATACGGTACTGCTGGCCAGTTACTTGGCATGTGCCCATAATACACTAGATTTTGTAGCTGAGATGAAGATCAACTCTTTTAAAGCCCACAGAGTGCTTGGAAATCATACATTTCCAAAACTTCTAAATTAAATAATGTACCTCAAGGAACAAAAATTTCCTTTAAATCAAATGTGAATTAAATAGTTTCTCCATGTCTCCAACAAAAGCAGCTGACTGACATAGTAAGTGGTCAGACTTGATTTAGAAAGAAGAACACTTGCGCTTGAGAGCAAAATAGCAATTGAATTCCTGCTGCATGTGTTCATTCTTACCATTCAATATCATCAAGTCCCTTTACATAAGCACTACTGGCACAGGCATCAAAGGAGACAAAACCACTGCAAATAATGTAATCAGCACAACGAGCAATCTCTTGAAAGAAGTTAAAAATACAGTGGGAATGAAGACAGCCTGAGACCGCAGCCCGGCGTGGTTCAGACACCTCTCACTGCTGACAGACTGATTTATAAGTAGATTTCAAGGCTCTCTCCATTCAGAGTGTACAGCCACGGCCCAGAGATGGCTTCTCAGACCCCAAAAGGCAGGGCAGACCCCAAGCAGCTGCTGGTATTTAGAGGAATGAGCTTAAATTTCTCCCCAGTGACAAATGCAGTGCACAGCCCCAGCCATTCCTATATGGAGCTAATGGTGCCAAGTGGAACAGCTGGACAGGGTCATCTGGAAAGGGGCTTTCCTGCACTGAGCACTTTCTGAAACTCAAATCTCACTGTTTTTAATGATGACATCAGCACACTGCAAGATGATTTGACGTGAGTGGCTCTGCTGTTGGCACAATCCAGGAGGTGAATGGCCCTAAATCCAGGCCAGTCACCAGTGGGGTTGCCTGGGCTCAGCACTGGGGCCAGGCCTGTTTGATGTCTCTATTGGTGAACTGGATGAGGGGATTGAGGGCAGCCTCAGCACCTGCACAGACAGCACCATGCTGGGCAGGACTGTGCATCTGCTGCAGGGCAGGAGGGCTCTGCAGAGGGATCTGGACAGGCTGGATCCATGGGCTGAGGCCAGCTGTATGGGGTTCAAGCAGGCCAGGTGCTGGGTACTGCCCTGGGATCACAACAAGCCCATGAGTGCTCCAGGCTGGGGAGGAGTGGCTGGGAAGTGTCCAGCAGGAAAGGCCTGGGGGTGCTGTGCCACTGGCTGGACACAAGCCCAGGGTTGCCCAGGGGGGCAAGAAGCCAATGGCCCCTGGGCTGTGCCCGCCATGGGACATCAGCAGGACCAGGGCAGTGCCCATCCCCTGGCTGGCACTGCTGGGGGACCTTGAGGGCTGGGTCCTGTTCTGGCCCCTCATGGCCAGGGAGCCCTGGAGGGGCTGGAGCGTGTCCACGGAAGGGAATGGAGCTGGGAAGGGGCTGGAGCCCCAGGAGAGGCTGAGGGAGCTGGAAAGGGGCTCAGCCTGGAGAAAAGGAGGCTCAGGGGGGCCCTTCTGGCTCTGCACAACTCCTGACAGGAGGGGACAGCCAGGGGGGTCGGGCTCTGCTCCCAGGGAACAGGGACAGGAGGAGAGGGAACGGCCTCAGGCTGGGCCAGGGCAGGCTCAGGGTGGATTTTAGAGAAAGTTTCTTCACTGAAAACGTTGTCAAACCCTGGCAGAGCTACCCAGCGCAGCGGTGGAGTCCCCATCCCTGAACGGATTTAAAAGCCATGTGGATGTGGCACTTGGTGACAGGGTTTAGTGGTGGCCTTGGCTGGGGGAACAGTTGGACTCGAGGGTCTCACAGGCCTTTTCCAACTTAAATGATTCCATGGTTTTGTGCCTTTGGAGGAGGCATAACTTAAGTGGTTCCTTTTGATAGGCATATGTTATCTCAGGCCAAAGGGTCAGCTGGGAATGTTATTAGTAAGAAGGTGTAACTCCAATATTAAAAAAAATATTGTACCATCTGTCACAGAGTGATTTGATCTCAAATTGTAGTTAACTTTGACTCTTCAGAATTTACTAATATTTAAATCAGGAATATCTTGACATTTCTAAAGCTGTTCTTTCTACCATTAGTAACAACTTGTGGCAGAGAACCGCCTCCCCTGACAAGACACAGGTTGTACCTTTTCCACATGAAATACATTTTTCAGATTTGTTTTTTTTTAAACTCGAAATTTGTTCAGATCGTGACTAAGGTAAGTCTCCCAAAAATTAAAAAACTGCAGGAGCCTCAACTACACAAGTTTGGAGTCAGTGCTAAACTACTGAACGTAGCCCAGCAATGCTAATAAAACACCAAGGTTGTGGGTCTGACCCCCATTCACTTAAAAGCTGGACTTTGTGATCCTTGTGGGTCTCTTCCAACTCAGAACATTCTGTGATTCTGTGTAACAATGCTCCAGCTTCGTACTTGTTCTGCCTTTTCTTTGCCCAGCCTCCCTGGCTTAGGCAGAGGGGTTACTTTACAGGGAACTCTTTATTGAAGGACTGGCCAATTGCTTTTTCAACAAGAGACAAAAGATGCAATAGAAAAAAAAAGGAATTATAATCTCAAGCACTTCAAACCTTCCTTTTCAGGGATTTTGAAGGCTGACAATAACTGTGTTAAAGCCTCTGAGTTATGTAGCTGGATTGACTTCACAGAAGCATCAGCCAGGTTTTCTTCTTTGTTTACAGGTCAAGTTTTTAGGACAGCTTCTTCAGGCAATCAAGAAGGCCAAGTCTCCAAAGTGGTGCTGCTGCAAGCGTCCCGAGCTGGTGCAACACAAAGAAGGCTCTGCAATGTGTTCATTGCTGCATAATTGAATGGTGTCAGAGCTGGCCCTGCCACCCAGCATTGCTACAGCCCAGGATTGCACAGCACTGTGCAGGAGCCAAACACCACTAAGGGAATGCTCGGAGTCTGGACACTCTCCTTTGAACCTGCAGTTGTAAAAACAGCATTGTAGAAGGAAGTTTTCTGACTGTCTTGCACTGTGAAACTTTTCAATTTAACATTAAGCAGAATCCTCTCGTAATGGGTGCTCAAAAACTCTTACACAAAAATGACAAACCCACAACCATGTGTACACAAATACTTTGGGAATTTCAGTGCCACGGAAACCAAGCTTTTCAAAGGTGTTCCTGGCATTTTCATTTTTGATTAAACTTCAAAACTTCAGCTGCTTGTTCTATTTTTTTTTGCTTTAAGTTTTACAATTTCTTTGGGAATGCAAACTCCAACTTTTAAGCAGCTTTAAAAAAAATCATCCATTTTAAAAGCAAAGAAAGAAAGAATGGACAGGCAGACACTGAACATTTTCCTCCTAGGAATTTGCTAAAGAAAAGCATATTTGATATTCTCACAAAATTCAAACAGAGCACAGCTAATTTCTTCCTCCTCCATGTTAAAAAAGACCTGTTCCGATTCCCTTCATACTGGTCAAAGCTCAGGAAATTAATTTATCTGCAAAAACAACTGTTCTGGCAAAACTGATGGCAACTGAGGACTCTCAGAAGAGATGTGTTGATTATGTAATCCCCATCCCTCTCCAGAAAGGCTTTCATTATTCACCAAGTCCATACATTTATTTATTCACCTGTACACTACACTCAATATTTAAGATGAACCTGAGCATTTTAACATCCAGCCCTAACAGGTGCTGCCTGAGGGAGAAGTGTTACAGCTATAGATGTGTTAACTCTAACCCTACAAACCACTCATTTGGCAGAGGCAGAGCTAACTGGGAATTACACCAAACAGCTCATTAATACAGGAGGACTAGGGATCAAATCCACTGGGACTGTGCAGAGAGTTACCAGAGTCGTGCTGTCAACTGCTTTGTGATTTTATATGACTTAAGTAGCATGTGGCTGTAGCTGCACAGAAGGTACCTTGCAAGAGCTTGTTGTGGGCAACAGAATCCCAAAGTATTAACTGAAAATAGTAAAAGTCTTTAAATAAAACAAGGCACATGTAGACAAACTGCAGACATAAAGCACCAGGGAGAATGAAGGACTAAACTGGGGGAACTGCTATTTCCAGAGCTCTGCAGCCTCACGCAAAGATGAGAACAGTTTTCATCCCAAGTCTGGTTATAAACACAAGAAGGAGAAGTTTCAGATGGTTGGAACAAAACTGGCAAGCAAAGGGTTGGTGTTTTGAACAATGAAGGAATGGAGGTCACACAGTTTGTTATTTCAACAGGCTGGTAAGTGATGTCAAGAGAAAGGGATCAGAGACAGTGTCGCAGAATCCCAGACTCATTTGGGCTGGGATGGACCTTAAAGCTCATCCAGTGCCACCCCTGCCATGGCAGGGACACCTTCCACTGTCCCAGGCTGCTCTAAGCCCCAATGTCCAGCCTGGCCTTGGGCACTGCCAGGGATCCAGGGGCAGCCACAGCTGCTCTGGGCACCCTGTGCCAGGGCCTGCCCACCCTCCCAGGGAACAATTTCTTCCCCAATATCCCATCTAACCCTGCTCTCTGGCAGTGGGAAGCCATTCCCCCTTGCTCTATCTCTCCATGCTCTTTTAAGTAATATAATAGTATAAAAAGAAATGTATTGTGCACCTTCTGCTCCCTGTTGTATTGAGGCAATCAGTATTTCCATGGGTAACCACCTTTTACTTGGGATTACATCTTAAAACTTCCACATTTCTAGCTCTAACTGTGTGTTTAAAATTCTAATCAACGAATACACCTTTGCACTTGCCTCTCACCCTGTCCAGAGCTGTCTCCAAATACCTCTCCAGCTCCCTGGTGCCATTCCAGGTACAGCTGCTCTGCAAAAGCTCTGCTCCACACTGGTGAGCTTCTTCCATGCCCTGAGGAAATGTTCTTCCCCAACAGAGAGCCACCCATGTATTGTCAAGGTTTCAGAGAGAAGGGAAGTTTTTCACACCTGGGCAATCCCAGAGTTTGTGCATCAGGACAAACCAGGCTCCATTTACTGTGCAGCAAGGGCAGCATGGAGACAACTCCTCTCTTGCCAATGGGAAAGGTTTTCAATTAGAAAGAAAAAAAGAGGTGTTTGAAGGGAATCAATACATCTGTAGCATAAACCATACCCACAGCAGGAAAGTGCAGCAATATCTTTATTTCCAGCCTGGTGGATTATCCTCCCTACAAACCTGCAGGAAAGCAGGGCTGCCACAGGAACGCCAGTGTGCGATGCGGGCACCGTGCCCCTTGTCCATGCAGCTGTGGCAGCAGATGTAACTGCTGGCAAGGAATCATTCCTCCCTCAGACAGACAAGCTAAAGTGTTAAAATGTTGTTATAATCACAGACCACGTTAGTTACACAAGTCTATCTGAGCTACCACGACAGCAATGACACCACTGTTGTGCGATGGAGAGCTCAGCTTCAGCTGAAACCTTCAGAGCAAACCCTCAGTTGAGATGCTCCTTAGCAACACAAATACCTTTCCTTAAAATAAAAGTGTTTCTAGTAGTGATATTTGGACAGGACCCAAATAATTATCCTTATCCAAAAATGTCTCTGTGTTTATCAAAGTGGAAATGAAGATGGGCTGGGAGAGCTGGGGGTGTTCAGCCTGGAGAAGAGAAGGCTCTGGAGAGACCTCAGAGCCCCTTCCAGTGCCTAAAGGGGCTCCAGGAGAGCTGGAGAGGGACTGGGGACAAGGGATGGAGGGACAGGACACAGGGAATGGCTCCCACTGCCAGAGGGCAGGGATGGATGGGATATTGGGAAGGAATTGTTCCCTGGGAGGGTGGGCAGGCCCTGGCACAGGGTGCCCAGAGCAGCTGTGGCTGTCCCTGGATCCCTGGCAGTGCCCAAGGCCAGGCTGGACACTGGGGCTGGGAGCAGCCTGGGACAGTGGGAGGTGTCCCTGCCATGGCAGGGGTGGGACTGGATGAGCCTTAAGGTCTCTCCCAGCGCAAACCAGTCTGGGATTCTGAGAAATTGTTCTTCTCTCCCATCTCAGTTTGCTCAGCACTCAGAACATGCTGCCTTCTGATCTGACTAAAGGCTTCCAACTTGGTGCCTATTATTAGCTGCTTAAACCAATTTTTGGTGATTCAGACAACTGTTCATGGCAGTGTAACTGTAATTGTCAGTACACTGTGCTCTTCACGAAGACGACAAAACAGAGTCAGTAATGAGCTCCACACAGAATTCAGGCACCTCCCTGATGACATGACATGACTAATAATCCAATATTGCTAATGACTAAGATGATGAAAATCCAGACATGCATCAAGGCTTTTAGTTAAATATCAAGAATTAAAACATTTGTGCCACATCTATAAAAAACTTTACCCAAAAAGCCACTTAAAAATGCTGTTGGAATTAAGACTTAAATATCTGGAAAACAAAAGGACTCTATTGCTTTTCAGCTACCTCTGAAGACATCATGTCAACACCACCTAAACCCAACTGTTCTCACACTTCCTGACCTCTTTTACACATTTCCCTTTCTGAAAAGCTTCTGTTTCCAAAGGAACAAGGAACACAGTAAACACAGGGCAGGTTCTAGTGGAACAAAAAGCATATTAATATCTTCCAAACTCTTCCAAATTCTACCTCCTCCACATGTGCCTTGGCCCAGGTGTGCAGAGGAAGCCCTTCCCAGTCACACAGCAAGGTCACTGTCCCTGTGGCTGAGGTGTGGCAGAAATGGTTCTCCTCCACAAGAAGCAGCAAACCACAAAGATTTCCAAAGAGAAAAATTGTCTCCAGACAGTCCAATCGCTGCTCAGATTTGTGAGGATTCAATCCCTTCATCTCTCCATCAGTTTCACTGTCATGGCCCTGCCTGCCCGTGTGCACTTACAATGAAATCTGGACAGAAAGATTACTCTGAAGTCTCTTATTCCTCTTCCAACATAATTTTTAAACTCTACCAGCATCCTACAGATCCTTTCATACATTATTTGGTGCAGCATTAGCAGACTGGCCTCAAAAAATAACCTTACAAGAACAGAAGTTATCCTATTGAAAGGTCACTTGCCTTTACTTATGTATGATGTATTAAATTTGTATATCCAGTTTTGTTGAAAAATGTAGGAACATTTTTCTGCTGAGGCTTTCCTGCTTTTCTGATTATGAATATAAGGAAAGCATGTTCTACGAGAAGAATTTAATTTATTTATGAATTAGTTGACTAATAAAATGAACTTACAAGGAAAGTGCTTTGACTATTGAAGAGTGTCAGACTTTAGAGGGCACATTAGAGTTACACTGGTCATTTATTGGAGACATTAGTTTTAAATTGCTGCCAAGGCTATCTATAGACAAATTACAGAAAACGTGCTTGTGCTTTGGAAGAGACATTTTGCTCATTTTGATCTCCATTTTAAATGGGAAATAACTCTGCCTCTTTTCTCCAGACCACAGTGCAAGGACATTTCCCTTGTAATACAAAATTACCTTAAAAATAAAAGCAATAAAAGACAAACCTGAGTTGGCAGATATTTTTCCCTCTGTAAATGAGAGTACTGGAAAAATAGGTGCTGAAGTACCGTGGTAATAACCCTAGTCTGGAAAATGCTGGGTTTTGAGATTTAATAAAACTCAGAAAAACACTCCAAGTCAATATCTGATGTGGGTGCCAAGTGCTTGTCTTGCTCCCCAGGAACCTCATCCCTGCCTGGCAGCACTGAGTGACCCCTGTGCTGGCAGGCAGGAGAAGAGAGCATCGCAAGAATGAGCAAAGCCACCTCCAAAGAGGTTTGGAAAACTCTGTGGAAACTCTGGAAATCAGGTGACTGATAGACATGAAGGATAATCTTGTCAGAGAAGATTAACTTCTAGATCTGCTGCATTCTTCTATTCCATGCTTTGTTTGCAATAAATGGCACCTGGCCATGCCCAGGTAAGTGACAATGAACAGGGGACAGCCAAACCTCAGCTTTTCAAGACCTTCACTGTGCCTCCAGCCCAAAAACCAGTTTTTATTTTAAATCCAAGCTATGTTTTATCCACTTCACATTTTAAAAAAGCCTTTCACATGTAAAAAACCTGCAGCTGTTAAGACTCTCTCAAGAACATACAGGCTGCAAGTCTGAGTAAATCAGGATAATTGCAAGAAAAATGTAGCAAGTGTGCGAGGCTTCAGGCTTTGGGAGAGGGGTATTTTTAGATTTTAGACTGAAGAATGACTCCAAGACATCGGGCTAGACAGTGAGGGCAACAGAAGGGGGAAATGTTAGAGCAAGAGGCTACAGAAAGCTTATGGAGCTGCAAGTGCCCAAATGTGATTCTTTCCAAGCAAATAAATTTGCCGTCTGCATCTGTTCATGGGTTTCACTGAAAATGAGAAAATCATCACTCCATATGCAAGATGCAACCCAGTGCATTAAAAAAAGGCACAGAGCAGTCTTTTCAGATAAATTAAAGCAATTAGAAAAAAAATCAGTGCTTATGGAACACCATTGAGAGCTTTTGCCTCCTTAGTCTTACCAATATTTCTCCTGGTAAGAAGAAAGCTTAAAAATAAAATTTATGTCGAGAAAAACATTTGACACAGGGGTAGTGGGTTCCAGAGGAAGAAGTGATAATTTGTTATTTTTAAGGAATTACAAACTCCAAATATATTCTCCAAAATATTCTTCAGCAAGCAGATCGGAGGATTTTAACCTAGGTGCTCTCCTCATTTACCTTTTACTTCCTAATCTCTTAACATCTAAAAAACTTCTCCATTAGAACTATGCAGAGTTGCACTGCGTCACAGTGTAACCAGGGACAAATTGACAAGCTAATTTTTACTTTTCTAAAGCATTCAACAGCGTAGCAAAGGTTTCTGTGTAACATGTCTGGCTTTCTCCCTTTGCAGGAGCAGCCCAAGCATCCCCGGGGAGCGGCACACAGGCAGCGCAGCACAAACACTCCCCAGAGCCGGGGAGGGACAGAGAGCCAGCGTGGTGCTGGGTGACATCGCTGCGGATGGCACTGCGCTGCAGGACAGCCTGGCCCTCCTGGCAGGAACAGTCACTCCGAGGAGGCCAGTGCCAAGCTGCCCTTCCTCAAGAGCAAAGTCAGGTTGGAGAGCCAAGGCTGCCTTATCCAGTGGGAAAACACACTGGAATGGAGTTAGCAGTTCACAATCTGCAAATGGGGAAGACTTCCATAGTTTACAAGTGAATTTAACTTTTTGTTAGGCTGGGTTCACAAATGCTGTCCTTTCTGTTATTCTTGTGTGTTACATTGAAATTGGCTTCTCAATTCCTGAATTAAACTCCTTTAACCAAATCCAGCCAGAGTTAATGGTCTGTTAGCACAGAGCAATTTTGAAAGCTATCTTTGAAACATATTATTCAAGTGAGACAAGGCTCATTCTACTCTTTTACTGTTACTCAGTTTTCAGAGGGCAGGATAAAAGGGTAAGGGCTTTACTATGCGGGAAACAAATTAGATGGGAGCCCTTTGGGATGCTCTCAGTATGGGTTCTCTAGAAGACACAGACCCAGCAGGCAAATCAGCTTTTTGTGGTTATTGCACCTTTTGGTCAAATTTGGCTGCCTGGACATTAGGAAGCACAAAAGCAGACAGTGCTTTGCTGCCAAGAAGGGAACATTTCAAAACGAAATTACCCAAATCATGTGCTTGCATCTCTTTATGGGTACTTGGAGGGCCCATAAACAGCTCTGCACTGCAGGAGCAAGAGCTCCCTGTGCTAAGCCAGGGCAGAACCAGCACTGCCACTCCTGTCCGGCCAGCACCTGCCACAGCTAAGTATAAAAAACTAAATAAAGTAAATCTATCTCATTATATATCTCTCAGGGGCTGGTTCACTGGCTCCTCCAGCTCACGGACAGGGGGGCATTAACCCAAGGTGCAAACCCTCCCAGCAATGCAGTAGGGATGTGCTGAGCCCCCCAGGGCAGAGCAGGATCTCCTGCACATTTCCTGCCCCCACCCACCACCAAAGAGAAGGGAAGGAAGGACATGCTCCCCTCTACATCCAAACCACAGGAGCTTGTCAGGGCATGGCACAGCACAGCTCCACTCAGTGCTGCAGCTGTTTGGGCACATTTGATGTCCTGAGTCACCCAGCAGCACTTGTGAGGGCAGTTCTGACAAACTCCCTGCACATTCATCTCCCCTGAAAGCAGGTGGAAGTAATCGCTGCCCATCTCACCAGGCAAAACATCTTCAAAACATCTACTTTACACAATCTTTTGTTGTTTCTGAGCTTCCTGCCCAAGAACAGAATCATGAGGGAACTGGCAAACATCCTTCTCCGTTCTGGCAGAGGCACAATACATTTCAAATGCAACCCACCCTGACCCATCTTCCTGCACAGTGAATCTGACATCTCATATGACTCTGGTGGCACTCCTGCCCCTCAGGACAAGGGGTCTGCAGGAGCACTATTCCCTTCTGTCCAAGCTAAGTGCATATATTAATCCATCTCCATTCAGGGAAGAGGTCTATAAACCATCTACATCATGCTACTCTACAACTACAGTTACATTTCAGACAGCAAAGGCAATAACCAAGCCTTCAAAAAGCTGTTGCAGCAGCATATCATTTTAGCAGAAGCTTTTGATGTCAGTCAAAAATATTGCTGAATGTCTACTTTCTGGGGAATAGTCCTTGGAAGACAAGAGAGTCTGGCTGTACAGAGGCTCTGGAAAACTCCTCTGCTGCCTGGCATTTGCACACCAGGTAGGGCCAGTGCCAGTGAGGATGGAACTGTGGCTGCTCCAGTGGGACACAGCTCCCGATGGGACAGGCAGAAAGAAAGGGCTCATCTAGCAAGGGCTGGGGAGAAGCTCAGAGACAGAGCAGCACAATTATTCCTTTATAATTATGCCACTAAATTCCGCACATCTGCTGAGGAGGTAGCAGAACTCTGGCAGAAGAGGCACTGCTATTGTCACATGATTCAACTTCTCCTGTAAACAAGCCCTAAAAATAATTTTCTAGATAAATCAGGCTTGCAACATGAAGAAGGGAAGCTTTAGACCAAACCCACTTCAAAGTGCTCCCAAGGCTGCATCCTGCTGCCAAGGCAGGGCACAGCAGCCCTGCCTTCCTTCCACATGCTGCTTTGCAGAACAACGTCAGTTACTTAAAATTTAGATTAGAATAACTTTGCAGCTCTAGGAGGACAGCATTGATGCTGAAATATGATAAGCCAGAAGAGAAAAATGGATGCCTTCAAGAAATTAAAAGATTGTCATTGCTTAGACAGCAGCTCTAAAGAGCTGGACAAACTTCATGCACCCTGGACTATGGGACAGTTGCAAAGTGCACTCAGAACCCCATGAAAAATACATTATGCAAGTCAGAAGCTACTTTTACTGATGTCTGATCAGTCTTATTCTTGAGGAATTTAAATCTGTGTGAGTATTCCCCACAAGCCTTGGAGACACATGGGTTCCATTATCAAACACAGAGACACCGAGAGAGCAGAACCACACGAAAGGCCTGGGACTGTTCCCGGGGAGCTGCTGAGGTTAAGCACAACCAGCCAGAGCCTCAAAGCACGGAAAAGCACAGGAGGAATTTTTGATGCTTATTCCTAGTGGCATGTTTCCCCAACAATACCTATAGCTGTTTGTTCCTTGCCATTCAGCATCAGCTGGCACAGAACTCTCACGCGAAGGTGGTGGCGAGGGGCAGAGAATCCTGAGGTGGATCCGTGAACAGGGGAAGGCTCTGCTGCTGCTCTCTGCAGACAAAAATCTGCTTCCCTCAGTAGGGCACTATGGACCCTGAAACCAAGTCCCTGGCAAGAGGAGCAGCCAGGCGCCTGAGGGTCAGGCTCTGCTCCCAGGGAACAGGGACAGGAGGAGAGGGAACGGCCTCAGGCTGGGCCAGGGCAGGCTCAGGTTGGACAGCAGCAGGAATTTCCCCATGGAAAGGGTGCTCAGGCCTTGGCAGGGGCTGCCCAGGGAGGTTTGGAGTCTCCATCCCTGGAGGTGTCCAAGGAAGGGCTGGAGGGGGCACTCAGAGCTCTGAGCTGGGGACAAGGAGGGCATTGGGCACAGCCTGGACTCAATGATCTGGGAGGAATTTTCCAACCTCAGTGATCCTGGGATTCCAGTTAAGACACGTTGGTCCCATTTAACCTGGTTTTCCCCCCAGTCAGAGCTCTGCTCTGCAGTTCCACCAGCTGGAGAGCCTTTGGGTTTTCCTTGCAGAGGGGTGGCAGGGATTAGTTGTGCTGTCACTCCAAGTGTTCTGTTTGCTCTTTACACACACACAAACAGCTCTTCATCCTGAAAGCCTTCACACAACAGGCCTGTTTATATTCAGTGGGATTTTACTGGAAAGAAAAACCCTCCAGGCTTCAAAGCAATGGGTCAAACTGTCCAGCAGGACAATCGTGCCCTGGTCTCCCTTACTCCACCTGACTACCTCCAAGTAACAAAACCTTTATCATACACTCACACTGCAATATCCACAACTACGTGGGTTATTTAACAGCTCCTTTTGATAAGCTTACATTTTCAATTATTTAAATATTAAATCGTGTTTAAATTCATTCAAGTAAAATTTTAAAAGGAAATTTATTACAGAATTTGCTTTGTGCTTCAACACAATTGAAAAACCTGTTTTGCCTAGTTTTGCCTTAATTTAACTAGCAACAATTAAATTTTAATTTGTACCATCTTACCTCAATCAATTTGTTGGCATGTTCACGGAAAACCTGGGCATATTCTTTAACTTCTTTTTCATTCCCATTCTTGGCAGCTTCAATCAATACTAAAAGAGGAACATTTGTTTCCAGAAAAGAGTCTGAAACGTGGTCCATAACAGCTTTGCGGAGCTAAAATAAAAATAAAAGAATGAGTTATTCTTCAGCAGTGTTCCACTGCTGTTTCCCTCTTACTGTATTAATACATACAGCTTAAACTACTTTTGTCATTGATCCTTTTTCCTTTGTGTGACCAAGGCTTTCCCTGCACTAAGTCTTGTCTACACACTTTTTGCTCCAATTTAAATTAAATCTCCTTAAAAAATGGATTAGTTATAGAAGTGCAAGTCACCAGTTTGGCCACAAATATTGATTTAGCAGCTCATATTGGTTTTGTCTGAGTAAATTTGCTGCTTTCCCTCAGCTGATTAAACAACACACTGATTTAACTTTTTTATTTTTCTGCTAGAATAAAAACATTTTTCAACAAACCTGATCCATATTCTCACTTACTTGAAAATAGGAATATATTGCTTTAAAACCAAACAGACAA
The DNA here is from genome assembly GCA_013397155.1 of Irena cyanogastra. NCBI lineage: Eukaryota > Metazoa > Chordata > Aves > Passeriformes > Irenidae > Irena > Irena cyanogastra. The sequence continues at coordinate 89,857 of VWZV01002319.1, forward strand.
AGGTTGATGCTACATAAATATAGTTCTCAAATAAAATAGGTTGAGATGAACACCACCAGAACTATAAAATATCACTGATTATCTTCCAAGTCCATCAAGTGAAAGTTGTTTTTTGGGGGGCTTTGGTTGGGTCTTTTAATCTCTCTTGCCATGAGGATGATTAAGACTCCAACACCTGTATCATATAGTTAACGGGGAATTAACAGGGAATTACTTTCCCACCTCATGCTTCCCACTGGAAGCTTCTGGCTTTAAATTCACTGAAGACAGGCCAGCAAACCCACTGCCCACTAGACACAAATCCCCAGCATCAGCAGTGTACTCATTTGTCTCAGCCAGCAGCACCTCTGACCATTCCCCACCTGTCTGCGCAGGTCTCTGGTCTTCTTGGTCATTTTATCAATGGCAGAGTTCAGGGCATCGCTTCTTTCCTTGCGGCCAGCCTGAAAAACAGCAAAGAGGTAAAGAGGTATTCAGGGTCTCAAAGTCAAACCAGCTGTTATTCATTTCAAGTGTATGGTAAGCTTCTTTTTCTGTTTTTGAGGTTTGTGAAGGGATTCTGCACACTGGCAGCAGTCTCCACCTCCGCGATAAGGCAGTCACTGCTCCCTCGACACCCCACCCCAGGATCACACAACACTGCTCCTGAGCAGGCAGTCAAAAAACCAGAATCAAAAGTCAAATCCTTATAAACCATTTGTTGGGTAAGAAATTCAACATCTCAAGTGAGTCTCCAGGCCCACCCATGGGGAGCTGCCAAGGTTTGATCTAGCACGTTTTGCCTGAGCCCTGTTGTTAGAGAGGCCAAAGGGCCAGGCAGCAGGGGCAGCTTCCATTTTCCATCAGACACTGGGTCAAAAATATCCTCATTCGTATCAAATTAAGAGTCAGATAAGACAGAGGTGGTGGTCTGGTTTTGCTGGGACTTCTTTCTCTTTAATACAGCTTGTATTAGAGTTTCAAAACACACTTTATTCAACCACAATCCAATTTCTGAAGTCCTAAGCCACAATCAATATAATTATCCAGTTGAGAAGAAAAACCATTTAGCAGTGCTGCAGTGAGTGTATGCCAGGTATCAATTCTCCAGGTGACAGGCTGGTGTGAAATATCTGGATGAACAGCCTTGAATCTAAAACATCAAGTCCACTCTACAGCAGAAATAAAAAATGGAGGGGAGGGAGTTAGGATGTTGTAATGTCATTATAGTGTAATGAATTATTGAAGATTTGTCACCGCCATGATCAAGTTATTTGATTTTCATCACAAAAGGTAACTGAAAAGTGACTGAAGCTAAACCCAAGAGCTTGTTGTGACACCGCCAAACCTGCAGCAGCCCCAGCACTGGCCCCTTCTTTGCTCTACATCCAAAAATCAAAGCTGAAGGCTCTAAATAAAGTGAAGATTAACGTACTGATTTACCCAACACTTTGCTGTTGCCCTGCTCAGGGGATATGACAGACAAGACTCCCTGAGCAATGGCTCTGCCCCTGGCATGCTGGTGGCAGCAGGCAGGGCTGGCACGTGCGGGGGAAAGGGGGACAGTGACCCCAGAAGCTGCCACTAGGCACTGCCCAGACACAAGCTGCTCTGAGACACCAACCTGCAGTGGCAGCTGCTTCCCCTCCTGACGTTTCACCCGCTTACCCACGGCAACGTGACCATTTTACTGAACCCACAGCACCCTCCCCACACACTGGGTTTTTTTCCCAGGAATATGTTTGGATTTAAGATATATGCTCATCTATTATGCAGAAAGCCAAACATTCAGCTGTTCCAAGAAGTGCCATTTTACTTCTCCCCGAGTGCTCCCACATTACCATTTTAACAAGAAGCAGGAGCAGGGATTTGAGGTGATACCACCCATCAATTCCACTTTGCTGTCCCTGGCTTCACAGCCCACAACAGCCTCGGTGCACAGCACCAGATGCCTTCGGGATGAGAGGAAAACTAAGAGATGGCTTCCACTAATGGACCACTATGCAAAACACCCCAAAAAAGCACATTACAGCCTGAGCAGCACTGATTTCTCACTGCTGATCCGTTCCTATGAAACTACACCACGTCCTAGCACAGAAAGAGCTGTAGAATCCAACCCCACTAGATTTTAGGAAGGCAGCTCCAGTTTATTTCTACCTTGCTGGCATGCAGAAGTTTTAGTAGAGAAGCTTGTCAAAAGCATGACCAGAATTTATTTCAGAAGGCTGCAGGATAAAGCACCCTGCTAATTTAGCTCTGGTGATTTTAGCACATGGAGTCACTAACTGGGATCCTTCGTCACGGCTGAGCAGGGGCAGAGCAGGACAGACCTAGGACACCTCAGTGGATACAGACACCCTGCTGCCACTGACATCTTAAACCATCACAGCCAATTCCAACCAAGGTCCTGGAGACAACAATGTCAAGTTTTGTGCAGCTGAAGTTTCCTGACCTTTTTTCCCCCTGCATAATAAACACTGTGAGGCCAACCAAACCCCATTAGGACCTGGTGGAACACATGAAGACCTGCACAGCCCGTGGCAGCACACACCCTCCTGGGCACATGCTGAAACATGCTGAGAATCACTCCTGACCACAGCACTGTCACTTCGTCCAGGCTGCCACACACGTTGGGAATTTTACCCATTGGTTCCACCCTACAGTTATAAAGTCCTATTTGAGCTGGGCTCCCTCTCTCAAGTAATAAATCATGTTTTAAAGGCTCCAAGTGCCAATTTAGCTCTTCTGGGTAATTTGTTCCACTAACCAATTAGCCTGACCATTAAAAACTGGTCTTCATGTCCAGTGTGAACCTTCACTGAGGAGCCAGCTAACGACCCGGCAGCACAAGGCAGCCCAGCCAGCAGCTCCTGCTATCCACCGGACTAGGAGGACTCACAAGAGTGAAGCCCAAATATTCAGATTCCTAATAGGATTTTTAGATACTCAGCACAAAACTCTGCTGAGGGAATCACAAACCCTGCAGCCAGTGAGCAGCTAATAGATTCAGTAGATTTAATAGGGTCATGATGACCATGCCAATCACTCTGCAGTATGATGTCCCAACTCTGACCAGTATCATGGATAATAAATTTAGCTATGATGCAAATTTACTTTAAATTAAGTCAGATCTTTATCAAAGAGGATAGAATTGATGTTAAAGATTGCTTGTTTCCCCCACTCCCTTCATCTCTGCTCTTCCCCCACCAGTGCTGCACTGCTTGCAGAGCACCACAAACATTCCCTGTCACATCCCTGCAGTCCCAGCTCACACCACCATCCCCAGAGGGGACTGTTTTAACACTCAAACCAAAGAAAGGGGATTTGTACACGGGCAGGGGAGCAGAATCACAGCTTCTGTCACAAAGCCTTCCTGCTGTAGGTGTGCCACCTGAATTCAGACAAGCAAAAGACAGACCCAAGCTTTTCCTGTAGTTACGGAAGTTAAAATCTAATCCTGACTGATTTATAGAGGTACAGGAGCATAGTGGTGGTGGTGCATTCCACCAGGATCAACAGAGCATGTGCTGTAAACAGCTACTCAAAGATACGTTTTTATAGCTAAATATCACAAACATCTGCTGTTCATCTTAAAGGTTCATCATGAGTCTGGGTTAAGCTGAGCCCACAGAGGTATTGAGGGAGACAGTGCCTCCTGCTCAGCACCACCTCACACCATTCCTGCAGAGCCCACCATGCCCCCTCCCCAGAGCAGCATCCAGATGTGAGCCAGATGTACCACTGCTGAGAGTCACCACTGTCCCACCTGCCACCCACCACACAACCACCAAAAAGGATGGTTGGCAGAGAGGTTTCTGCTTTGGGTGTCTGTGAATTGACTTCTGGGCTGTCAGTGCAACGGGCAGCATCCTGGTTAACAATGGGGGCTGAGTAAGTTACAAGTGAGTGCTTGGCACACCTTCGTGGGCAGGCAGTGATGTGTCACTGTGTGTCGCAGTGTGTCACTGTGCCACCTCTGAGCGCTGCTTCCAGGGGATACGAGACATCAGTGCTCAGGTGCATTTTGTCCCATGCTTGGTTTTGCCTTGCCACCCAGCCTAATTCTGTGTCTACAGAGGATAACCGTGCACAGCCCTCCATCACTGTGACAGCAGGGCTGCCAACAAACTCCAGACAGAACAGGGCTGATTCAAGGCCAGGCAGTGGGGGCCCTGACGCGTGACCCACACGAGTTCCAGCAGTGTTTTCACATCCACGGTCTGCCGGTGGAGGAAGCAGGACCGTGCCCTGGTTTGCTGCAGGAAGAGTCTCCCACAGCCAAGCCCACAGTGCAGCAGAGCAAATGGGCTGCATGGCATCGGCTGGGGCTCAGCAAGAACCTGAGTGACAATAAAGCTGCCCACCCTGTCCCCCTACCCAGCTGGCCATGTCACAGCACTGCCACCCTGATGTCCCTCCCCACGGCCAGGCTGCACCACAGAGAGGGGAAGGGTGGCTCCTGCACTCACCCTGGTACAAGGCGGAATTACAACCTGTGCCAGGTGCAGAGAGCTTCTGGACAGGGAGGTGACAGCCACCATGCTACGCCACCACACGTGCCCTTGGCTCCCATGAAGACAAGGACACCCAACCTTCAGTGCCCATTGCTCCCACTGCCCTGCCCCAAAGGACTGTGCAGCTGGCCTGAAGCCCTGGGCACATCTCTGCTGCTGGGTCACTTCCAACATGCCTTTGTCCCACCCGCCCCCTCCTAGGGCTCATTGCTTCCACGGCAGCGAATCCAAGCGACAGAGCGTGCACGGTGACACTCCAGTCACACGTCCCTGCTCACCTCCTGCCTCACAGCCCTGTGACACAGCACAAACACAACCTTCTGACCAAAAAAGCAGCAAATCCTTCCGTGGCCCCCAAGGTGCTAACGCCCAGCAACATTTCCCACCATCACTCCTGCAGGCAGAAGGGTGAGCTGGCTGCTGTGCAGTGCCACACGTGTGCCTGCCCGTCCCGGCTGCTGCAGCCGTGCCGGCAGCTCCAGGGCTTGCACCCTCCAGGCCCCCAGCACAGCAAAGTCACGCAGCCCCCACATCTCTATCCAGTAAAATCAGCTTGTATGTTGTTCTTAATACACTAGGAAGGCTTCCACAAGATGTCAGCCTAACTAAATGACAATGCTCGCCTCAGGGTGCAATTCTACTTTCCCAGCACATGGGTTTAGCAGGAAAACCAGTTGTGCTGCTGCTCCAGGAGTGGGGTAGGTGAGAAGCCCCCAAAATGGTTACCTGGTCCTAGCAAGCTTATTCCTGCCAATTTCCCTGTCCACTCTGTACATGATGGCTCAGGCTGCCATAAAGTTCCTGCTGTGGCAGAAGTGCCCAGGTGGCATCAGACATGGTTTTTCATGCTGGGCAATGAGTATTCAGGCTCAGAAGAAATGCATTTGCATGAGTTTTCTGGGGGTTTATTCCCAGCCTGTTGCACCCTGACACCCCAGGCAGCTCCCAAGAAACAATGTAAATGTTACTGCAGTGTTCCAGACTTCGGAGACTGAGATGCACACTTGTGGTAATAACTGTTATTTCACAGCAAGTGCACATAAAAACATGTTTTGCTAAGAAAAGCACCCATAAAGTTCGCGTTAACAGTTTCCTAAACAGGAAACTTGCTGGCAAGGTGCTAAATAGCCCTTGTTTGGTTAAGGGCCAAAGAATGGAGAGCTTCAGAAAAGGAGCAACTCACCGTGTTTGAATGTTAACTCTTAACTCTGTGCCAAATTACACAATCTTAACGTGGGAGGAACCTACCAGCAGATATTGATGCAAAAAAGCAAAACGTTTCCAACGATACCTAATTTCAGTCTCCTGGTAAGAGGCAGCACCGGGGAGGGCTAACAGTTGACCTCAAATTATATCCTTTGGAATGCTGTTGTTAAACGTTATGGTAACATATTGAAACGTTATTAGAATTCAAAGCAACACCTCAGAGCAGGGTGTTGCACAGAGCTGCTCCAAGAACCCTCTGCAGGTGCTGCAGAGCCGCGGTTCCGCTGGACAGCTGGAGCTGAGCCTGAGCTCTTCGTACCTTGAACATTAAACAAGAAGAATCTCTTTAAATAGGTTTATCTCATTTCTTTGCATGTATTTCTTTCACACTGGAGCAATGTGAAAACATTTGCTATGGCACAGCAATTTAAGAAATGTATCTAACATTTCCTAATTTGCTTAATCATTGAAGACAGTTACTTTCCTGATGGGTTCAGGGTAGGGTTTATTTGTTTTGCTTTAGCTTTTTTTGAGGTTTTTGAGATTTTATTCTTGTGTGTTCACCTTCTCCATGCCTTTAGTTTCCACTCAGTGCTCCCCTTGAGTCTGCCCATCCCACAAAGGAAGCACCAGAGGCAGTGTCACCATTCCACCACAGGACAGCCAAGGGAGAAGCAGGCAGGAAACAGCAGGTCTTGGTTTAAGCAAGAAACTCCAAGGAACCAAAGCAAGGAACCAACACTTAATAACAAAGGTAAACAGTCATTTTATTTTAAACCCTCTTTTGACACAATTCATCTTGCCCCATCATCATGTGAAATTTGTCATTCTCAGCCCATTCCAGATCTTAGAGGTCAGAGGTGATACCTCGATGCTACACAGCAAACATTTTCAAGTGCCTCCTCTACACTATTCCTTTACATCTCAAGGAGAAAATAAAAAGAAATAAAAGAAAAGCTTATCCAAGTTGCCTGGAGCAGGAAACCAGCATGCCCCTGCTGCACCCACATCAAGCTATGACCAGAGCAGTGGCTCCAAAGGCTTTACCTGCACATGCATCCTAAACACACATAAAAATGTCAATTGAACATGGTTCTTTACCTTTCAGTACCAGCTGTCCCAGAGGAGAGGTTGCTCTGAATAATGGGGCAATGAACCTTTAAAGCAAGCGAACTAAGAGCCCACTGTCCTGGTGGTGTGTGCACACTCTGGCCAGAGCCCGGCAGGGCTGGAGAGCGCACACAGCTCTGCAGGGCACAGCTCTGCAGCCCTAAACCCACAGGATAACTGTCACAGACCCACCCTGCAGCCAGAGGCTCCTGGAGGTGGTGTCCCCCCTCTCTGAGGGGACACACAGCAGCAGGACATCGTGGGTGACCACAAGGAAGCCCTCACACCACTCTGAGCCCCGACTGGAAATGCCAATCTCGCCATTTCCACCCTGCACTCCAGTGTCCAGGAAAAAGCAAGGATAAAAGCCACCATTTGGGAGGAGAAAATAGATTTTCTAGTTTCATAACCGCACACTGTCAAGCTGGATTCCAATTAAATTTTTCCTGTGCCCTAACGCAAGCTTTGCTTTTTCCAGAAATTTCTCCTGGCTTGAAGCGCTTGCTCCTGTGCCCTGCTCCCAGGCTGTACTTCCTGACACTCCAGCTCCAGCTACACCAGTGCTCTCTGCACTTCTGCAGGGACCACAGTCGCACACAGCTGTCACACCGAGCTCTGAGCTGCCCAATCTGTCTCACCATGAAAGCCGGTGCTGACCAGCATCCTCTATTCAAACTCTGCGCATTTTGCATCTAAAAGTTCCTTTCACGCAGGGAGATTTAGCAGAAAAGTGGGAGCAGGCAGCACACAGGCACTTTCATCAGCAGCTCTGTGCTGCTGTTAACCCCAGCTGAGCAGAGCCGGCGCAGATGTGGGGGGAGCAGGGTGCTGCGAGTCCCTCCTGCTCCTTCTGTCGGGGGGACGAAGGACTCCTGCCGCTGGATTTTTCCCCCTCTATCAGTGGTCTTTAACACGATCACAGCATGCAACACAATGCTTTAAAACAGCAAAGCTTCTGGAAAACCCAAACAAAAGGAACGTCACCAGGTGACGTCAGCCTATATAGAGCCCTGTGTGGTCGCAGCGCATAAGCAAATCCATTCTTGTACCGCTTCCCTGAAAAGCTTTTCAGTAAATGCACTCATGCTACTACAGGAGCTTCTCTCAGCAATAAGCCACCCATCTGCCATCAACAAGTTAGGACTAAAGGAAGCCACAGCTGCGGAAAAGCAAAACGTGAGCTTCAATTAACCAGCTGAGCAGCCACAGAGGATGAAAACTTGTATTAAGATTTAAAAATTGCAGACCTGTCAGAGGAGATCAAGGCAGCAATTTCAAAAGGAATATTCCAAGAGAGCATCGTGGATTTTGCACTAATATCAAAGGACACTAAACCCAGTCAATTATTCAAGGCTGTCTTACGTTAGAGCCTTTCACAGACTCACGGCGTTGAGTCTCAAACTACGACTGAATGCACCCTTCAATGTACTCAAAAGAATGGGTAAGTTCTTGCGTTTCTCTGTTCCTTGTATAATGAATGATGGCTCTGCTTTATAGGAGCAGTTAAGATGCTAAAGCTGATTGCTCTGCACTGAACCTTATGAAAAAAATGTTTTCCGATAGCGCCACGGTAACCCTCCGTAATTGAGATAAAGCCTCCTCATAAGTGCAATGTCCAAGTATTCGGTTTGTCGTAGTAAGTTGTTTCTTGCATTTAGAATTAGCTTGTTGGAAATGCATGGCAATGTTATCTGCGGTGAAATCTTCCACTGTGATATTCCAAGTGTACTGATAAGGCTATCCTATCTTGTTGTTTTCCTAAATTATATTCTGCAGGCTTACATTTCAAGTGGCCATTAGGGGCTCGTATGCTGGCAGCACTATATGCAATGAGTATGGTTTTAAAAATGCTGCCTGCCTTGGGCATGGCTTGTCCACCAAAATGTCGCTGTGAGAAGCTGCTCTTTTACTGTGACTCTCAGGGGTTTCACTCAGTGCCAAACACCACTGAAAAGGGCTCGCTAGGTTTGTCACTGAGGCACAATTATATTTCTGAACTTGAAAGGGATCAATTTGCAAGCTTCAGTCAACTTACTTGGCTTCACTTAGATCATAATCAAATTGCAACAGTCAGAGAAGATTCTTTTCAAGGACTGTATAAACTTAAGGAATTAGTCTTAAGTTCCAACAAAATCTTTCATTTGCCAAACACAACTTTTAGCCAGCTGCTTAACCTGCAGAATTTGGACCTCTCTTTTAATCAGTTATCCTCTCTGCACCCCGAGCTCTTCTACGGCCTTCGCAAGCTACAGACCTTGCACTTGCGATCCAACTCCCTGCGGACCATCCCGGTCCGCCTGTTCTGGGACTGTCGTAGCCTGGAATTCCTGGATTTGAGCACAAACCGCTTGCGAAGTTTGGCTCGCAATGGATTTGCGGGATTAATCAAGCTGAGGGAGCTTCACTTAGAGCACAACCAGCTGACAAAGATTAATTTTGCTCACTTCCTCCGGCTGAGCAGCCTGCACACGCTCTTCTTGCAGTGGAACAAAATTAGCAACTTGACATGTGGGATGGAGTGGACCTGGGGCACCTTAGCAAAGCTCGATTTGACTGGAAACGAAATCAAAGCCATCGACCTCACCGTCTTTGAAACTATGCCTAACCTTAAAACCCTCCTCATGGATAACAACAAGCTCACCACTCTGGATTCCAAGGTTCTGAGCTCGCTGACATCCCTCACCACTGTGGGCCTCTCTGGCAATCTGTGGGAATGCAGCCCAAAGATCTGCGCCTTGGCCACATGGTTGAGTGGCTTCCAAGGTCGGTGGGAGCACTCCATCCTCTGCCACAGCCCCGACCACACCCAGGGAGAGGATATTCTGGATGCAGTGTATGGTTTTCAGCTTTGCTGGAATTTATCGACTGTGGTTACCCCCGTGGCTACAACGTCATACACAGCTCCAACTACCGAGTATACGAAAAGAATAAGCTCTTCTCATTTCCATGTGGGAGACAAAGAGATTCCAACTACAGCAGGCATGGTCGTTACCACCGAAGAACAGTTCCCTGAGCCAAACAATGCCATCTTCACTCAGAGAGTAATTACAGGAACAATGGCTTTATTGTTTTCTTTCTTTTTTATCATTTTTATAGTGTTCATCTCCAGGAAGTGCTGCCCTCCCACACTAAGAAGAATTAGGCAGTGTTCAATGATTCAAAACCACAGGCAGCTCCGATCCCAAACGCGGCTGCATATGGCCAATATGTCAGACCAAGGACCCTATAACGAGTACGAACCCACCCACGAAGGACCCTTCATCATCATCAATGGCTATGGACAGTGCAAATGCCAGCAGCTGCCCTATAAAGAATGTGAAGTATAATACCTACAGCCCATCACAAAGTAAATCAGATAAGTAACCTACTTTAAAATTGTAGGGACCTATATCAGATTCTAATTTTTACAAATGTTGACATAAAGCCTAATTTTCCAAGCTACTTAATGGAAACATTGTTTATGGAGTGGTGCAGTATTTTTAAGTTTTTTAAAAAATAAATCCATAATATTTTCAGTGTTAAAGAAGCAATGATAACATTCAACTTGCACTCCTAATGTTTAAAAGTCTAAAGAGATGCTCACCTCAAACTATGTAAAATGTTTCATGTTATGTAATTATATGACTGTGTGTAAACATTTATACCCGAGTCTCCATATTCTACTTTTTCTACTGCAAACAGTCTTAGGGGAAGGAGACTGGATATCTGTGCAGGGATCTGTGGGGGACGTGCACTCCATTTGTTCCACTGCAGCTGGAGGATCCCAAACACTGCAGCTGGCTCCGGGCACTTTAAGGGCAGCCAGGGAGGAAGATTTTCCTCCTCTGAGTGTTCCACTCCAGTAAGGGAAGGGAGGGAAAACAAAAGGAAAAGAAAAATAAAGAGCTGCAAAGGTCCAGGTGGGAATTTCAGTGCATTGGGGTGAATTTATCTGAAATACAGTTTTGCTCTGTGCATGTTCATGCCTCAGCTTGCTGAAAGGGACAGCAGGCACAGAAAGGAGCAGTTCACACGGGCACACACACATGGGCACACAGCCCCAGGCAGGATGGGCACACACAGATGGGCACACAGCCCCAGGAGCAGGATGGGCACACACAGATGGGCACACAGATAGGAGCAAGATGGGCACATCCCGCCCCCCCCTGCCCACCCACATCCNNNNCCCCCCGCCCCAAAACAGGATGGGAATGCACCCCCCCAGGAGCAGGACAGCCCTCCATGTGTCCCCAGATTGGCACTGCAGCTTCTTTAGGGAGGCTCAGCACGCTGGGTTCGATTGGAAATATTAAGTACATTCAGTCCTCGGCTCCCTGGTTTCACTTGATGATGCTTTTCATGAATTCAGGCTAATTACTTAATGATGATGAACAAACAGCATTTCAGCACCTTTTCATGTGTAAATACCCTTAATGCAAGGTTCTCTTAATTAAAAGCAAATATCAACAGCAAGGTTAAGGAGAAGAAGGAAGGAAGGAAGGAAGAAGCCTCTCTTTGTGCCCTGCTGCCCCCCCAGCTGAGGCTTCCTCTGGCTGGGAAGCTATTTTCATGCACTAACTCCACTGGTTTCTCTGGAGACAGAATTAGCCCCTGTAATATAAGCTCTCACTTGTCCTCCTCTTCCAAAATTCAAGATAAAAAAGACCCCTTCTAATAAGTTAGGAGAATATGAATAGTTTATAGAATAGTTCACTGAAAAATGTTTTGTTTCTTACTCAACATGGGACAGAATCTAAACTAGTATGACTTTTAAAAAAATCATATATAAATATATATATACACACACCTCATTCTAAGGGGTAATTTGGTTTCTTTAGCCAGAAGTACCATATTGCTATTTATACTCTATTATGGAATTATATGTAAATATTTGCAGATCTATGCAGTGACGGTGGTATTCAGATGCNNNGTGTGCTGGGGGGTGGTGGGGTGGCGGGGGGGGGTGGGTCTGCAAAGGATTACATTATTTTTAAGTGAACTGCTCAAATACTGTAAACATTCTAACCAAAGCTAAAAGATCCAGAGGGATTGAGAATTATTTTATATATATTTACACATGTATGTATAACTAAAAAACGTGTTGTGTCCAATGCTGCAGTGTTAAACAATTACCAGCACACTCCGATGAAGAAACGAAATTCCTCACAGTGTTGCCATACTTTGACCAAATCCATAATTACAGTATGCTAATTGTGATGTACTAAACTACCCTGCAAACTTCTTAAACAGAAAAATCACTGCACAAAAATCTGTTTGCTATCTCACTCTGCTTTTCTCGCTGTATTACCACTTAGTGAGGTATTTAGGGTGCAATTATACAACATTTTGATGTTTTCTTGTGAGATGAAGTCGTCCGAGGCAATTATAGCAAGATAAGTAACTTCTCTTAAGATTTTACATAAAGGTTTTTCAATTGCTGTTTTTGAAGATATTAATTTGCATCATTTTACTTTTACGTACAGTGCCCTTAAGATAAAACCAATATTTTGTTTACTTCCCTTGATTCTGTACTTTAATGGAAGAGATGATCCAGTCAAGCCTAATGGATTTCCATAGAGATATCTTTGAACTCTTGTTGCTGTTAATTCTAAGATGAGTCCATTTACACCTGTTCTGGGAAATTACGTACTGTTTTTAACTGACTACAAAAATCCTGCGGCGGAGGTGGACAAAGAGCAGATATTCTGGATGATTAAATCCCACGTGAGGCAGAAGGCCAGAGCTAAGATGAGAAATACAAACCCATACTAGGCCCCAGTGGTATTTAGCTGACTGTAGGAAGATTTGCTTTGCTCCTTCCCATAACTAAGTGCTCACAGCTCTCCTGAGGCTCAGGATGCTGCTCTAGGAGCAGGTGAGTGAGCAGTGAGTGGGCATCACTGTCCCTCACCCTGCACTGGCTGGCACAGGTCAGCTCTAGGAGCCTGGGGAGGAGGCACTTGGGGATGACTTCCACCTACAGCTGCAGGGTACCAGCACAGACAAAGTTATCACTGAGCTTGTTAATTATCCTGGCAACCAAATAATCTGGCTGTGCTGCCATCCCCAAACAGATGTCATCACTGAACTCTGACAGCCTCAGCTGTGTTTGCAGGAAGCAATCCCACCTTGTCCTGCCCCTAGAAATCCTCACTGTCAGACAGCTCAAGGGGTACCACCTCAGTCTTCCACATGGGAACAAGAAGTGGCTGCTTGATGAGGAGTTGAGGTTCCTCCAGAGGAGGTGCTTTCCCAACAGCCCAGCTCTGTCCCACTCCATCTTTATGAGCTTTTAATTCCCCCCAAGAAGAGCAAAGACAGATGCTCCAGCAAGGCTGCATTTAACCCTCTTCTCCATCCCTGCCACTCATGGTGATTTTCCAAGCATTAAAGCACCACTGCAGTGCCCCTCCAAGCACACCCACTCAGGCACCCAAGTTTCCACTGGTCCTGAAGTGCTCGGCTTGCAGGCAGCAGAGCAGGAGGCCAGCAGGCACAGCCCAGCAGCGTTCCCATTCCCTCTCTGTACTCCACACTAATCCACAGCCAATCTCCCAAATGCTGTGGTTTACATCTGCTATTTCCAAACCCATTTGTTGCCAGGTTCCAGTCATAAGCAAAGCAATTCAGCAAACATTACATTTAGGGTAACAGGTATCATAAAACTCACAGAATGTCAAACAGTAGCAGTGAAGTCAACCTGAATTCCCTGCGGAGGGACAGCGAGCATCAGGCAGAGCCATCGCTCTGCACAAGGACACAGCCAGAGGCTGTTAATATTTTTTATTTTAAAGTTACTGTCTTCCATTTGCAATTGCTTGTGACTCTTCCAGGCAAGGAGGGGACTGGAATAATTGTGCTACTCAGCAGTCCCTGATTTATGTTGTTGATTGAACAAGACCACGATGATTTGGTTTAAATGAATCGTATTTCAGTATGAGCACTGGCTGATGACAGGAGCTTGTTAACCTGCCCCCCCCCCCAAACACCATCTCTACTGCACAGCCTCGGGTTGTACAGATCCTATGTTGCTTACAGGTGCTTCAACACCTCCAGGCACAACCTCAGAGGGCTTTAGGTCTTTTGGAAACAGAATTTCTGGTACTGCTCTTGAGGCCCTCGTCCCATCCAAAGATCTCCTCCATTCTCGCTGATATTCAGGCAGCTTCCCCTGCTCCTCACCCTCGTGCCAGTGAAATGGAAACCCAGCAGCACAAGTTCAGGTTTTGAGTCATTCTCCTGGAACAGGCTGAATTAATGCTCCCAGTTAGTCTCTCTGCATTAGATCAGTGTTTAAATGCACACAAGTAAAAATTACTCGATGAAGGGTGAAATGGGTGAGTGTTCAGTCTCCAGCTGAAGTGTTCCTCTGCACTGAGCTCCCGTTCCCTATCAGATGGAAACATAATGAATGCTGCTCCATCCGTGTTTGGTTTTGTTTGTTTCTCCCCCAAGCAGAAATGATCCGATTTTTCAGTGATCAGCCACATGCAAATCTGAGCTCCTGTCCCATTACCCCCTTACAAGACAGGGGCCTATCGCTACTTTGTAAAATCAGAAACATCTCATGGCTTTAAACCAGAAATCTGCACTACACATTTATTTTTAATGTGTCTAAGATAATTTCTGTACTACTTTAATGGAAATAAAGTTGATTTAATTTTGTGATCTGGGTAGCTATCAAAATCCATCTGTTCAGACCTATGAAACTTACCCAGGAGCTGAATTTCATCTTTCTTATGAAGTTTTCCATAAAAATTAAACAAGTTCAGAGGGGGATACAGTATTTCTCCTCCCCCCAAAAGGAACAAGTAAGGAAACAACAGAAATCAAAGGCAGCAGCTCCTCCCTCCCCACACCTTCCTCCACTGCAAATGTCCCAGATGCTAAAATTGGTGCTGGGCTTTGCTTTTTAAGGCACCACATTCGCAGGATGCTTAGAGATAATTTAAGAATCAGCTGGAAATCCAGCATTTCACATCTTGTGTAAAAAACTTCTGAGAGGCATCTAGGGAAAGGTAGCAGAAGCTTTGAGGAGTATAGTCAGGCCTCAGATGGGGTGAAACTGTGCTGTACACCTCTGTGTAAGCAGGCTGTACACCCCTGTGTAAGCACTAAGAACCTATGCCTGCCATCTCCCAACCACTCCTTTGTAAAAAGCCAAACAAAACCCACCCCATTTTTCTTTTTACTAATGAAAACACTAGTAAGTGAACTATTCTACCAGCTTAGCAACCCAAGACTACAGAGAGTCCTAGATGCATTGTGTTTAAATTATGTTTCAAGAGCCAACTTCTGGTGGGAGGGGGTGTGAGTAATGGAGTAAAACAAGTGCAGTGTACAGAAACATTTTGTTATTAAAATTGTGTATACTGTAAAACTGAATTTGCCTCTTTCTTCTTCCCTTTTCAAGCAGAGGTGTCAAAAACTCACTCTTTCATGGTATGTTAAAAGCAGTCTGCACCCACTGTCCTAAGCAGAAGAGTCAGGTTAGGGCCATTTGCCAGAGTCACAGCAAATCCAGTCCCTTCTGTTGTACCACAGGGAGCAAAATACAACTTTCTGTTGTACCGCAGGCAGCAAAATACAACTTTCTGTTGTACCACAGGGAGCAGGCCTGTAGGGGCTCTTCCCAAACCAGGTGCCTCCTGACTAACAAAAACTGAATGAGCAGGATGGGAGTGAAAACCAAACCAAAGCCGAACTCCTGGCCCTTGAGTAGCTGGATCAGGATCAGCACAGGCCTGGCCCAGCCTGGCTCTGCCCCTGGGTGTTTCCTGGGTCCCCAGGTACAGCTCCACAGCCCCCTGTGGGTCTCTGTGCCAGCCAGGAGCTGGCATTTCCAACGGGAACGCCCTGCCAACAGTGTGGCACGGACAAACAGCCTGTAAGGGTCACACAGTGAGGCATCTCATCAGTTCTGAGTCACAGCCCTCCAGGAAGGGTCCCAAATCACTCCTGGTACAAGAAGTCTTCTTTACATGAGCTACCACAGCCAACACAGCATTCAGAGCCACTATGCCTCAGTATCACAGGAAGGATTTCTGGCTTTGAGAAGTGACAAGTTCACAGACACAGCCCAAAAGCTGCGATAGAGAACTGAACAAAAGAACAAGTTTCAGGGCGTTCCAGGATGATTACATGCACTGAAGTGCCAGCTAAAATCATTTTAGTAACTAAGCCGTAGCTGCATGTACGTTTCTATCAAAAGGTTTGGCTGGAACAAGTTCTCAAGGGTTTTAAATGTCAGTTGGCAAACTGCCTCTCAAATCCTCCTAATACTTCAAAGCAGCACATGATATATCTATTTTCTTAAACTCTCAGAGACTAATTTTACAAGCAAAAGCATCTCTCAACTACAAACCCAGTTGTTCTCACAAGCAAAGGTAACACAGCTCAGAGAAAAACCAGTATTCTGAATACATTATGCAAAACTTTTAAATCCAATTAGGAACAAGGAAATGTCAACATCACTAGCAACTTTACTTTTAAATGTAGGCTCTGTTAAGACAACTGCAAAAAAACTGAGATTCAACAACTTGACTAGAGAGGATTGCACAACTTAACTGAAAACTGCAGCACTGGGAAACCCTGGCTCGCTCCTCCAGTGAATGTCCAGGCTAAGGGACAGCATTCAGTAAGAGTGTTCACCCACCACAAAACTGTGATGTCAGTATTTTCTGTAATCTGTTCTTAAGGAAAAGCTTTAAAAATCATTGTTACCTAATCAACAATTTTATTACCACGAAGTTTTTAGGAATCTTTATTTTATTATAATGAGTTAAAGCTCTATTTGCCATATTTGGCATAGAATTCACATGCTCTGGGTCTTGGAAGAAATTTTTTTACAGTGAGGGTGGCGAAGCCCTGTGACAGGTTACCCAGAGAGGCGGTGGATGCCCCTTCCCTGGAAACATTCTAGGCCAAGTTGGGCAGGGCTGTGGTGACCTGATCTACTTGATGCTGTTCCTACTCATTGCAGGGGGCTGCACTAGGGTGGCTTTTAAAGGTCCCTTCCCACCCAAACCATTCTGTGATTCTACGAAACAAAGAAATGACAAGTGACATTAGCACAATTCCATGTTTGTTTCTGTGATGCACAACTCCAGAGGTTTGGCTGCCAAGGGCACTGAGCAAACCCTTCTGGGCTGACAGGTAACCAAACCCTAATTTCAGCTCTTCAGCTGGTTTTAATCCACAAGGTTTATAATTTGACTTTTTCTTCTAAGTTTTCTAAAAGTACAAGAGTTAAACACACACAAAAATAATTTAAGCATAAAAACCAGGAGCAAGAAGCTGAACCACGACCAGAGGGGAACATCCCTTGAGTTACACCAGATTTCTTCTCCCCAGTATGTAACACGAACACTTCCAGTACGCACACACAAGCAAAATGAAAGAGTATTGAAGTTTAAATGAAGTAATCAATCTTGCTTTCATAAAACCAAAGTATTTCTTTTAAATGCCATGGAAGTAACTTCCCTGTTAGCCCCAGCAGACTCTACTTCTTGTACATTGAATACTCAAGCAAACTGGACACAGAGGAGGTGCTGGTTTTCCTTCCACCCCTCCCCACCCCACAGGGAGGGCAGTGCAGCCACTGTTTGATAGAGGTGCACCATGCTTTGTACCAGTTAAAAAAACCAGCCATATTTCATGAGAAGTCTTGGAGTAAGTGGAAAAGATTCATCCATCAAGAAGGTTCTTAAATAATGAATGAGTCATAATTCTTTACAGTCAAAAGCAATTAATTTTCTGTATTGTAATCAGGATAATAAATCTGAAAAATCCATTCTAATGGCTCTGAATCTGAAGGTAGTGTTGCAGCTGAATTTTTAATCTTAAAATACAGGAGCAGTGAGGACTTCTGCTGTTTAAACATACAGTCTTTACCAAACAGAACAGCTTTACTGCATATTTAATAGGTAGAACTGGTTTTGTGAGACCACACGAGACTAAAGACAGCATGAGATACAGGAAATGCATTTCAAGCAGAAAGGTCCTTCCAAGATACCTCTTAACTGTATAGCCACTAACATACCTGAAATATCCTTTATGAAGTGCACAAAATATTCAGAAAATCTCAATGTAAGAAGTAGTTCTAGTTATATGTTTGCAAAGAGCTAAAAATATTGAGAAGTGTGTTAATGTGGAATCCAGCTCAACCCTACAGCAACTGCTCCTATTAGGAAGCATTTGCTCTCTTACCCACTAACTCCTAAATAATCCATCACATATCCAGAACCTCTGCCTCAAAAGCCATGTGCTGTTAGCTAGGACTACCAATTTCTGCCCTCAAATGGATTGCTTCAACCCTAACACCAATCTAAGTTTGAATTCTTTTAGAGAAAAAACCTGTAAAATTAATAGAGCTCTTAGTAAAGCAATAATGACACAGCCTGCTAAGGAGTGAGACCATGGGAAACAGGACAGGGACACAATGCTACAAGGGAATTTCCACCACTGAAGGCACCACATAGCACTTAACTGGGGGAAAAACATAATCTCTGCACAGCAACCACTCTCAGCAACTTTGCTAAACACCTCTGCTTCGAGGAAGGCAAATTTCAGCTGTCCAAGCAGCTCAGCTGCTCCAGAGGGGGTCGTGCACTGAACATCCTCAGCGCACATCTATCAAAGGATGTGAGCCAGGAACAAACCCCCAGGCTGGGAAAACCACCCAGCAGGGCCATGCTGCAAGCCCCTAAGTCTAAGCACACACCTCTGACTTAAAAAGTAGGAGATATTAAAAGCACCATCTCTGCTGTCCTCGGGAGCAGACAACACGCTCCAGTAAAGACCTGGAACTACTTATTGATCCCGTGCAGGCCTGAAGCACAACACCCCCACAAAAACAGCAACAGCTGCTTGAAATTCTGGCCGAATAATTTAAAGGTTAAAGAACTCCTCCTCAAGCTTTCCAGACAGTCCTGAAGCTGGAAATAGCTGGAAATAGATGGAATTGCTTCCAGGTAGGACAAACATTGAGCTCAGCACCCAGGGAAGCAGCAGGCCACTGCAAGGCTGACCAGAGCACAGGCAGCCAAGCTGGGGAACTCCTAATGACAGCTGGAAGCTCTCTGGGTATCAAGTGTGTATCTGCAGGGTCCAGGCCTTCAAGAATTCCACAGCCACAGGGCAGGCAGGCAGAGAAAGCCATCTCTGGTTTATATTCTTGTCTGTGGGACGTCCATTAGCACCACAGCAGCTGTGGAGCTTGGAAGTGAGGGAGCTGTGTCTTCTGATGCCTTCTGCCTGCAGTTAGCATCCAGAAACTTCCAAAAAGGCTAAAGATTAGACATCTGATGGGGATGAACCAGAAAAAACCCCAAACCAACCAAATGAAAATGAAACCAAAACAAACAAACCAACATAGTGAGCTTTGGCAGGTACTGCATCTTTAACATGATACTACACTCCTGAACAGAACAAAAAGGAGATACTTCTGAAAAGTTCCCAGACTCTATGGTGACTTCTAGGAGATGCCTGTTCAACCCCTACTGAATTTCTGGGAGTTGTCTGTTCCCCCTTGTCCTGGGTTTGCCAGTGAAACACGAAGCATCAGCCTCGATGTCTCATGTGCAATGAGCTCTTGCCAGGTATTCCTCCCTGCCAGTGAGTGCAGAGCAAGTCTCTAGACCAGCTACAATACCACCCATAGTTAAACTCAGCAAACACCCACAGAGCTCACTTTGTAACAGCACAGCGGCATCAGGACTAAGGAATTCCAGTTATTTACAGACCACTCAAAGTACCCTCAGTGCTGGGAACTGCTGAACAAACTGCAGTGCCTCTTCCATGCCAAACTTTGTATTAGTCAGCAGTGTAAATGTTTGTTGACAAATCTGAAATTGGCTAAAACCATCCCTTTGTTCCACACCCAAGAGGTGTTCCTGGAATGAACGCAAAACCCTTGCCACCCTGCTGCAGGGCTGTCCCTTCCCAGCAGGGCCCCGGCCAGCAGCAGGAGGTCCCTGAGCACACAGCCCTGGCACAGCAGTGAGATCACTGCTGGGATATGAGTGATCCACACCTTCCCCAGCCCCTCCTGTCTGACAGCACACACTAAAACACAGGGACAAACGGAAACACAGACAAAGAGGCAGACTCCAGTGCACCCAGGAGATAAATCCCAGGGATATCGTCCCTTCATACCTATAGCTGTCTATGGACAACAATTAACTTGACAAAGGGTGCCAGGAGAGTGTCCAGAGACACATGAAAAAGGTTTATGCCACATTCAAATGAGCTGATGCCACCCAGCTGCAGACTGCTTCTTTCTTCTTAGTGGGCACTCTATCATTTGAATATGCCCCAATAAAGCTGCATCATCAAGAGAGGAACTTTCTGACACCTACTTTTACTGTCCATTTATTCAAAACTAGCAGCCTTCATCAGGCAAATTAGTAAGTGTTCATCAGCTTTAGAAAGCAATTTCAATTGTTCATGTAAACATAGCTCCACTGTAGAAAACAGCTCACTGCCACTGCCCCAACCTCAGCTTGTGCTGGCACAGTCAACAACAAAACCCAGTCCATCCTGCCTGGCCATCAGACACCCATGGGAAGCAGGAAAATACCAGGAAACCATTCCAAAAAAATGAGCTTATGCAAATAAAACAACCCAACCACTCTATCCCTCTAAAGCATTCATTATGCACACATATGCAGTTAATTAAATATAAATATAAATATAAATATATATATATACATATATATATGTTCGACATTTCAGGTGTACTTCCTGTGTCACATTATGAAATACATGCAATTAGTGATCTGGGGAAGTAACTAAAATTAATGAAAAAATATTTAAAAATCAAAAGTAAATCTCAAAACAAACCCTTTAATAGGAAGTTTACTCATGGAAGGAGTTATAAAAGGGTTTTTTTTATAATTGATCCATCCTGTTTGCTACATTTGCTTATGCAAGAGAAGTGTTTTTAACTACTGACAGGACTAGGATTAAATGACAAGTCCATATACTTGACCCAGATTGTTCACAGGCACAAGGTGAAAAATATGATAAAGAACATGAACAGGTTTTAGTGAGCCGAGCCAGGGAAAAAAATCAAACCCACATTCCTTCTGAGCAGAAAACAGGACTTTTCTGTGATTATTAAAACAATTTCTATCAAGGCAAGTACACAGGCTGATTTCTACTCTGACAAGTGGTTTGGTCACTTCTTTTTATATAATGCAGTTATAACCAAGAGAGGCCAGTTTTACCTCTGTTATCAAAACCATTCCACTGTCTTCAAACCAAATATTTCAAGTTAGAAACATATGTCCAGTTGCCTCACTAATACTAAAAAACCTCCAAAAATCTTATTTTCTCACAGGAGACCTATAATTTGCAACTTCAGTCTTGCAGTCTATTCCCTAATGAAAAAGAAAAGTCAGGAGAGCACACATGTGTTCCTCCACATTTCACACCATCTTTTAGCTTTAATGGCAACTGACCAAAAGCTTCAGGACTGCTCTGGGCTAAAAACGATTCCTAATCCCTGGAGCTCAGTATGGAACTCCCACTCAAGGGAAAAACTGGGAACAGCTAAAAACACTGGGACTGGTTTGTAAGAATTCACATCTTAAGAACAACCAAATGTAGCTGCCCCAGCCCTGGAAGTGTTCAAGGCCAGGTTGGAAATAAGGCTAAAAAGGAAGGTGTGTGCCCAGTGAACACAGGGTCAGGTGCCATAGGAAGAACACAGAGATGCCGCTTCCTTCACTGTAGGCAGAAAATCTGTGTGGACAAAGCTCAACTGGAGTTGTAGCTGCCAGAACTGGGGATAACAACAATTTACAAACATATTAATGGCAAAAGGCAGTGTGGAAATGACTTCAGTGTGTTCCAGGATGAGGATGATCACCTCACAGACAGGGAGAGGGAAAGGCAGAGATGTTTAATGCACTCTTTGCCTCTGTCTTTAACATGGATCACAGACCAAGGGGGTCCCAGTACCCTGAGCTGGAGGACCATGACTCTGACAATGATCAGCTCCCATCTGACCCTGAAATTGTGCAGGCTCTGCTGCTCCAGCTGGATCCCTACAAACCTATGGAGGCCTGATGGGATTCATCCAAGAATCCTCAAAGAGCTGCTGATATCATCACAAAGCCTCTCTCAATGATTTTTGAGTGGTGTTGGGAATCTGGAGAGGTCCCAGCTGACTGGAAGCTGGGGAACATTGTTCTGATTTTCAAGAAGGGCAAGGACGAGGACCCTAGAAACCACAGGCCTGTCAGTCCCACTTCAGTGCTGGGTAAAGTTATGGAGATTATTCTGGGAGGTGTTGAAAAACACCTGGAGGACAACACAGGCATCAGTCACAAGCAGCATGGCTACAGGAGGGGAAAGTCCTGCTAGTCAAACCTGATTTCCTTCTCCAACAGGGTACCCCACCTGGTTGATCAAGGAAAGCCAGCTGATGTGATCTTTTTGGACTTCAGGCTCAGGCTGGATCTCAGGGAAAGGTTCTTCCCCCAGAGGTGCTGGGCACTGCCCTGAAGCTGCCAGAGCTCCAGGAACCTTTGGACAGTGCTCCAGGGATGCACAGGGGGATTGCTGGGGTGTCTGTGCAGGGCACTGGAATCCTTGTGGGTTCTTCCAAGTCAGGATATTCTATGATCCTGCAGATCCTCTTTTAAGTGATGGTGAAACCAAACCTTTAAAGTTACTCTCTAGTGCTATCAACGTATTCTTTCTTAAGGGGGAAAAAACACTATTGCAACAGCAAAAAGTAATTTTTTTACTATTATTTGCACCTGTGGTGTGGGAGAGGAAGGGAAGGAGTGAAGAGGGGTGTTTGTCAAGTCTGAAAAACAACAGATTCTCAAACATTTTGTACTACTTTTATACCACTTCTAGGTAACACGTCTATCTACCAGTGTTCTCTTAAGGCTTATTCTTATATCTAGAAAGTTAATAGCATATGTTTCATGATATATAGCACGAAGGCTCTATACCTCTGCAGCACATTTATACCACTGAAGCAAAAATATCTATTTTTAAGATCAGTAATGGTAGGATAGTGCCAGGGTGCCAAGAAAGTCATCCTGTAACAACATACATCTTTTCCCTAAAAGCACAAAAGAAAACCCAAATTGACAATAATCCATCACATGCTAAACCTGACTTTTCACAGAATTGAGTTTCCCCAGTTTCCATTACATCATGATGCTGGGGCTCTACAAGCCAGAGCAGACCCAGCATTAACCAAGCAAGCGTACCTGAAATGTTTTGCAAAATGGCACAGGTTTCTATTTCTCATTAGCCTGCAGATGTTTCTCAGCTGAGCTCAGAGCCAGTTGCAGGCTCTGAGTGCCCTGGCACAGTGAGCCAGGCTCCCCTTCCAGCAGCAGCTCAGATCACAGAATACCCTGAGCTGGAAGGGGCCCACAAGGAGCAGAGTCCAAGCCCCAAGTGAATAGCACACACAGGGATGGAGCCCCATGCCCTGGGGTTATTAACACCATGCTCTGACCCCCGAGCCCATCTCAGGGTCACCCTCTCCACCCCAGAGCACTTTCTGCCTCCACAACACACAGAGGCAGAAGAGTGTCATGTCTCCATCTCACCCAGCTCCAGATGTAAGGGGTTATTTTGCAGCGGGTCTGGCATCCTACTCCTGCAGTTTGCAATCCCGTGCTCCTACCCCTCCCTGCTGCGAGGTGCCAGGGCTTAGGACTCCAGCACTGCAAGCCAGGCTGCTCCTTCTCCTGCAGCACAGCCCCCAGCTGACACCCAGCCCAGAGAGGAGCAGAAAAACCTGTGCCAAAAAAAGAGCAGGACAGCACCACATCACAACAGCCCCCACAGGCCCTGGAATGAATCACAACTGCTGATGAAAGCTCCATTTTAAACCTAGAGTGTCTTCAGGCAGCACTCAGATCAAAATAATGCTAGATGCCCCCAGCCAAGTGCAGCCAGGTGAGATCTGACCCAGGCTGCTGTGAATGACAACCAGGAGCTCAAGGGGGGCTGCCCAATATTTTGTCAGCACTTCCAGCTGTTTCCTCCTGAGAGATTTTGCTGAGTGACGACTGGTTAAGCTTGGCTACAGATCAATTCATCTCGCTTCCAGTATGCCTGGTTAGATGGGGAAGCAGGATGGATGGGGGAATGCCTCAGAATACCAAATCAGGGGGACAAACCACTTCTAGCAGGAGCCACTAGAGAGCTTCTGGGGCTGGTGAGTATTAATCTACCACTGGAACTGCTTTTTTACAGGCTTAGTTTTTCTTTTTTATATTAATTAGCAACCTTATCTAAGGAATACATCAAATTTTTCCTTCGCAGATTACATGAATTAATAGATATATCCAGAAGCACGAAAAGCAGGCTAAAGTTTACACCTGCAGTAATTGTAAAAGCCTTGAGATATTGTAGTTTTTATCAAATTTTACACGTGTGCAAAAGGCTTTAGAAATAGAACTAAAATTGGAACAACACAGACCCCTGCAAAACTCAAATTAAAATGAGTGAGCCAAGGCAGCATATGCCCTTTCCAAGAGGAAGAGAATGCATTATAAATCTAGGAATAAAGCCACCTAACTCCTGGCAAGACAGCTTGGAGAAATAGATAATAAAGCAATCCTGCCAATATGGTCACAAGACATTCAAAGTTAGAATTAATGTATCCTTTATTCATTATTAGAAATATAAATAGGTTTAATTCGCAACAGATTTTAAAGTGTTTTCTGTAGGGGGGGATTCAGCAGCCTTAATCTGCAATACACCAACAGAAAAAGTAGGTATGAAGTTGCCTTTGATAGGAAGCAATAGGCATTAAAAACCAGAACAGCAGGAAAAGCTGACTTATTGTCAGAACCTCAAGCCTCAGCAGCAGCAAAAGCAGCAGAATCTCCTGTCCATCACAGAATCCCAGAATGGCCTGGGTGGGAAGAGACCTTAAAGATCAACTCATTTTTCCCCCTACCATGGCAGGGACACCTCCCACTGTCCCAGGCTGCTCCCAGCCCCAATGTCCAGCCTGGGCACTGCCAAGGATCCAGGGGCAGCCACAGCTGCTCTGGGCACCCTGTGCCAGGGCCTGCTCACCCTCCCAGGGAACAATTCCTGCCCAATATCCCATCCAGCCCTGCCCTCTGGCAGTGGGAAGCTATTCCCTGTGTCCTGTCCCCCTCATCCCTTGTCAATTTTCTCTCTCCATGTTTTCTGCAGCTCCTTCAGGCCCTGCAAGGCCACACTGAGGTCACCCCAAAGCTTCTCCTCTCCAGGTGAACAATCCCAGCTGTGCCAGCCTTTCCTCCCAGCAGAGCTGCTCCATCCTCTGCTCATCCTGGAGCCTCCTCTGGCCTGGCTCCAGCAGCTCCAGCTCCTGCCTGTGCTGGGCCCTGGGGCTGGGGCAGCTCTGCAGGGGCAGCATCTGTGCAGTCAGGAGAAGTCCCTGAGAAGCCAAAAGGGCTCAGCAGCAGCCCTGGCTGCCCAGGGGGGGATCCCACTGAGTGCACCCAGACCAAGCCAACCTCATCCACATCACCTCCATTCACCCAGAGCCAGTGACTCACCGGGGCACCACAGGGGATTAAAAAGCCCAGAAATGTGGTGTGCATACCTTCATTTCTCACAGAGGCACCACCAAGCTATTATTTCCTAAGCTAACTAATTAGCCAGCCACCCTTGCAGATAATAAGAATGCATTAAAGTGTTTAAAATTCCAGTACAAGCCTGACACATTGGAAGTGGCTGCCCTTCTTCAAAAGAAAATGAATGTCAAAGGAAATAAAGCATTTAGGAACACTCAGCACATCTAAGGTGCAGGGGAAAGGCAGCATCACCTCAGTATCCAGGAAGAGAAAGGAAAACAAAGCTGGGATGCTGAGACATTTCACACTTTTATTGTATCAGCTTCTACTTCTAAAGAAATCATTAGATACACAAATTGAATTAGCATTAGATAGATGATAAAGTAACAGCTATTAAAAACAAACATAATTAATACACAGAACTGCAAAAACTGGCACAGAAAAAGCAGGAGATTGAAGGTACTTAAGCTGACAGTAATCTGAGAAACCCAGGTGGTAAATTTAGTTTTACACCAAGAAATAAGTTGTAACTGAATCTACACTTCACTGCAGTCTAGCATTGAAAGCATCCTTCCCTCCACGCAGGCACTGCTCCAGGAGTGGGTAATAGAATCAAAGTCATAGAGCAAGTTTACGAAACGCATAAAATAATCAATCCACTGGAAATAACACCAGAATATTTCCAGGAGATACAAGTACCCTGTTTACTTGAGGTAGTCCTGCTGTTACAAAAAGAGTTCAAGTCCAGCTGAGGATACCCATAACTTGGGGGCATGGAGGAAATAGGTTTCCACAGCACTACAAAACTGACCAGGGATAAAAATTTACAGGAAGTTTGGAGAATTCAGCATCTGCCACCAAAAAGGCAGTTTTACATTCTCTGTGAAAAAGCCTTCAGGAGAGCGTGGAGGGGCTGGTGTACAGGACAGGAAGATTTGCATAACTCCCACTTTTTCTCTCCACACACATTCCTGAAGGCTCTCCTCACTCTGCAGATCCCTGAGCACCTGCACACACGGGAGCAGCCCCTGGGGTGAGCACAGCTGTGACTGAGCCCAGGGAGGAGCAGGAGCTGAGCCCACCTCACCTCACCTCACCCCACCCCACCCAGGTAAGCCTGGGCAGCAACTTCACCTGTGGCTACCAGAGAGCCACCCCTGCAAACCCACCCTCACAAGAACATCAAGTTCTCCATGGCCTGCTGAAGACCGTGCCTTCCTCAATGAAAGGGCCCTGCAGGAAGGAACACACCCATCTTGTAGGCAGTTAGCTCCAAAGGGATCACCCACCCAGGCACAAGGGCTTTCAACTTCTTTCTCTTCAGTTATTTCTGCATTAACTTCTTGTTTTCTTGGCTTTTTTCAGTCCACTGACCTCTAGAATTTGGATTCTTTGACTCCTGGAGAGATGCCCAAAAAACTCATTCTGCCTCTAAGGAAATTCACAATTTGGCATTTAAAGGGAACAGTATCAAGTGATATGGCTGCAGTCTTATATTGTACTTGACATCAGAGCTCTCCAGTCACCTTCTTCCCCCAAAATGACTCAATAAAGAGTCCTCAAAGGAGAGGTTCAAAGGCACAGTAGGGAAGAGGAAGCCAGCTCCACATCCCACATTCCTCCCTACACAATCCAGGAGACCAAGTGGTCAGGGGGGATACACACACAAACCCTTTGAAAACAGGGAAATGAGACTGAAGCCACAGATGCAGAAGCCACCTGGGCAGTATCACACAGACAGTTGCTCAACCTCTAAACAAGCAGAATTAATTGCATTAATTCTGGGGTTTAGTCAAGAGAATTTGAATAAAAATAATTCATACTTAAAAGCAGTGCACGGTATTGGGTTAAAAACCACGGGGACAGCATGTACATGGAGGGATCTGACTTGGGCACCACTGACATTCGCAACTGCAATCCATCTGCTGGTAAGCCTGAAAGGAAAAACATCCATCAACTTCCAACACCAGACACAGGACAAAATGTATGTGCTACAAATAAGTCCCAGGGTTATCTTCCTACTCAGCAAAAGGGGGCTTTTTAAAGCATCATATACCAATGTTGCAGGTAATACCAGAAAAGAAAATAAACTCAAAAAAATAGCTAAAGTCTCAAGCACACAATGAGATTGGTGTCTCAAAGAAATTGCTTAAGTATCTTCAGCAATCCTTAACGTTTCTGTATATATTTTAATTTGGGGAGAAACTATGCAACTACATTCATATATCAAGACAACACGAAAAGAAATTTAACAATATCTGGATTATTTGAAGTCTTGAATAGTTAAGATAGTCAATGTTCCAACTCCCCCAAACAGACCCTGTGTGCAACCTCATGGGCAAATCTTCATCTGTCATCATATTAAAAAAGCTGCCTCCCACACTTGCAGGTGGGAACCTTACTCCAAAATTCAATCAATCAATCCAAGGCAACAAAAAAGTACTTCATGGCTTGTTTTGTTTTCTTTAAGGAATCCGTCCTTTAAATACAAGGTCAAAATAAATTCCCTAAACCCCTGCAGATGACAAGCAAGCTAGAAGGAAGCTAGAAGGATGCTCTGGAGCAGTCATGGCATCCAGGACTGATGCCCCTGCATCCCCAAGATGCTCCTCCATCTCTGTCCAGTAACTCCCCCACACACTCCTGTGTCACCCACACTTCCTGTGCCTCACAGACTTCACTCTCAAGATACCACACCTACCAAGCTGAACCAATCCTAAACCAAGAACCCTCTGCTTTCAGAGCCTTTTTCCCCCAGAGAAGTAGCAGGCTTCATTTCCCCACATCGTTCTGCAGGTTTCTGAAAGTAACTGATAACGTCAATTCACGTTATCGTATTCAGCAAACCACAGCTGACAGCACCTCAGGCAGAGGTTCAGAAGAGATTCTGAGCTGAGAAGAATTTTTTTCTTCTGGCCACATATGGCAGCAGTGGAGCACCCAATGAATGGCAGAAGCCTTGTTTCTTGACAGACAGAGGTTACCAGGAATGCAGTGGAGTCGATACTCCACGAGCGGCTGCACATCCCACAACATTTGCGTTCACTCTGACACACACAATAAAGGCAAACACCCTCCATTTGTGGAAGGCACAGGTATTTGTGAAAGCCAGCACAGAACCATCTGGGTTTGTTTCTTCACTGCCTACTGCTAATTTTGCACATGCCCTGGTTTTCCCTTTGTGGCTCGATGCCAGTGCTTTCTTTAATTGGTGCTGAGAAAAATGCACCTTTTAGCCCACCTCTATAAGGCAGCTCCTGGCCTGACAGCCTCTGGTTTTCTGCTGTTATTGTAAGGAAACTACTCTTCTAGAATGCCTGTTCAGCAAAACTAATCTGTGAGTATCCAGTCTCCAAAGTCACAAAGTGTTTTCAAACAGCCTGAGCAGGTTTTTAACCCTGCCATACACAAGCTGGCTCTGCTGCTTCCCCTCTAACTCCCATCCCTCCTGCAAAGGACTGTGTCCCTGTGTAGGCCAGAAGGAAGCCAAAGTTCTCTCCTCTATTTCAACAGCTTTCCAAGATACAGCTTAAGCCTCATCCTTTTCTCAGACATGAGAAGGATTAAGTCACTCTTTTGCCTCTATTTAAATTCCAGAGGGCTGCCACTATTTGGATAAGCCACAAATGCTAATTATCCTGTATTGATTCTGTTGACTTTCTGGGACAAAGGAGGTCTAAAGCTCCAGGACACATTAAGAGCATTACAGAACATCATCTTTCTTACACAGGATAAAACAGGTTAAGCAAGAGCAGAGTCTGGATAATAAACACCACATCCAGAAGAGAATATCCAGGTTTCCATCAAGACCTCTAACACTTGCAGCAGGAGCTGTAATAAAGATGAAGAGATACTGGAAAGGAAAAAAAAAGAAAGAGCAAACCAGATTTTGCATGTCATGGGAGCACTGGAGAGGAGACAAGTGGTACCATACAGCCATAGGGACACGTGTGTACCTGGACAGTGACTGTTCCCCTTCTCTCCCTTCATCACCTCCTGAATCCCATCCTGCAGACGGAAATTAATCCAGAGTCTGTATTAGATCAAGGCAAAAGAAAAAGGAGAAGTTGAGGACTTGAGGTGCAAGTACGTCCTTGCAATACAAGAACTGTGGTATTCCAGCTTTGTAATAATTCCATCATCCCCCTCCTCCAACAAGAGGAATTGAAAAGCCCAGTTGTGTGTGTAATACTTCTGCACACTGAGAGCATGATCCTGCTGGAGGCTAAAAGACTGTTTATCCACAGATCAGCAGTCACTGTGGAAACTTACACGCTCCATTCCATCCATACTCCTCGAATTTGACTTTGAGAGACTACTCAAGTATCACCAAATGGAGTTGCATTAGGGGTGACTACATATTTGATCTTATGTAGACAGATAAAGTTCAAATATTTTTGTACAAAACAGTAGAATTCAAATGAATTAAGCCATAAACCACAATGTTAAAGCAGCATCCTTGCACAGCATTAGAGTATATTTATATAAAACCACTAACAGTTCAACGAAAGTAAAACACTGCAAAATGCCATATCACAAACAAGGCTGTACACATTATTATTGCAGGTTTGCCCTGCACCAATCTTAAATGTTATTTGATCAACATGAGATTAAGAAAGGTCAAGATTTATAATGCATTATCTGAAGATTAGAATGTGTTAACACTGGAGATGGAAACAAGTCTGACAAGAAAGGAACACTCAGGTGTTTCACCAACACAAAAGCAAAGAGTGCAGGGGGAAAGGAAGGACCAGGTAGGATGGGAGCCTTCACTGCCACTCAAAGTATCCACAGGACTTGATTCCTCTTCAGAGCCAGAACTACAGCTCAGCTCTGCTGCACAGCTGGTTGCAGTGAGCACTGTAAGTGAGGGCAGCCACCTCCCTTCTTTTACATACATTAAGAGTCTGTAACAAAAATGCTGCAAAGTGTGGAAAGGCTGCAAGGGTGAGTTCTGCTGTTCAAGGCAGTTCAGAACAAGTCCCAGCTGCTGTCAAATCTATTCAATTTAAGAGAGTTTTTGCTGGCAGCTCTGCACCAAACAAGCAGCAAAGGCTGAAGGCAGTGGACGGAGCACAGCAGTGATTTAAGACTTCAAGAGTCTCTTAGGCTCCTACTGGAATCAGACCTGAGGTGTGAGTGCTGGGCTTTGCTGGGATTTTCTCAGGAGGCACTCGGACAGCCATATGCTTCTTTAAGAGATGCATCTGCACAGCACAAAAACTATCTTGAGTCTGGAAAAGCATCCAGGACTTGCAAGTTGTGCCACTGGCATCAATGGCTGCACTGGCACACAGCTGGAGCCCAGATGTTCTGCTCTCCCTCCCCTCTAGGGCTGGTCACCCCCAAGTTGTTTGGGGTCTCTAAACCAGCAATTCAACATTGGGACAAGCTCAGGGAAACCACTGAGGGTGACAGGGAAGACTCTGAAGAGCTTCAAAACCCAAAGATCACAAGGTGTACAGAACTTCACACGAGCTGGACTCTCAAGAACTTCTCTTAAATTCCATAAATCCTTGTATTACTCCCTAAGGAACAGAAGGTGCCAGAACATCTCCTAAAACCCCACACTAAGTCCCAAACCAGGATGGTGCTGGGTGAACACCTGGAAGCTTGATTCTGTAGCCCAAAAATGCCTGACTGACACAGTGTGAAGTTCTCATCATCTTCTCTGGCTTCACTCCAATGATGCTGAAATATTTACTCTATGGCAGCCTGTAAGCATTAAACTTACAACTCTTATCACTTCAGAAATGTTCTGTTTTTAAAAGCAGCACTTTTGTCACAGCAATAATGTCTATGGAAATTAGGGCCCAGCATAACAGCACAGCTCTCTACTGAGCAGCAAAGTCCATGACAGGAAAACCCATCCAGGCTTTCAAA
Source organism: Irena cyanogastra (assembly GCA_013397155.1). Classification (NCBI taxonomy): domain Eukaryota; kingdom Metazoa; phylum Chordata; class Aves; order Passeriformes; family Irenidae; genus Irena; species Irena cyanogastra. Next base: position 121,079 of record VWZV01002319.1, read on the forward strand.
CCACATCCATCACGTCAGCAGTCAGGCATCTTAAACTGACAAACAATATTAAAAAAGCAAGTGTAGATTATCTCAAGGCAGAATTTTTATCAGCATCTTTATCATCAACACAGATCAGTGTGCCATTTTAATTCACATCTATTCCCACAGAAACAGATGCTTTCATTAAAAGGGCTATGCAAGAGCCCTTTCAGTACATAGCTACTTGCTATAAATGAATTTCACAGTCATGTGAAAATTCACGTGTTCCTTTCCAAGCTTGGATCCTTGATGGGAATACAAAGCTGTGGATCAACATTATTAATAGGCAAATTCATCATGAAAACGCATCTCCATTCTGTAAATTGCAAGTGTGTCAGGAGTAGAAATATCCTTTGCTGGTAGTTCTGAAGACAAATGATTTCTCCCAGCAGATATTGAATAGATAAGGCAGGCACTTTCCTGCCCAATCACTTTGCAAGCATCAGAGATGTTCGGAGAAGCTTAGGAAAGAAAAGCAAAATAGTGCAATTAAGGTTGAGGAAACAGCACTTCTGTGGAGTATTACATTCCCCTAACTGCACTAAACACAGACACAAGGGTGCAAACCAAGCATTCAACAAGTTATGGATCCATCAGGTCCAAACCTAGCAGTGTTGGGACCTTCTCTGGAGACCCTGAGATCCAAATCATGCTGTCCTGCAAGAGTTCCCTGAGGCAGAGCAGGGCCACAGCCTGGGCTCGACCACCTCCCTCACCTTGAGGTTGTGCCATATCAGCACAGGTTAGGTTAAAATCTAAAACAGAAAGAAACACAACCCTCACCCCCGAACAGACTCTGTTGTGGTGCTCAAGCACTTGAGGCAAAAGAGAAGATGGAAACCAGGGAAAATAAAAAGTCATCCTGAAGTGATGTGTGCCTGGAATGCCTGTTCTGAACCAGCTCCCAATGGCTTTTCTCCATTTGCTGCCAAGCACCTCTAATGCAATCCAGACAGTCAAGGACACAGTCAGAATGTTAATATGAAAGCATTAAAATTCCCATTGAAATGGGACCTGTCAGGCTACTTTATGTAACATGATTTATCGTTTCCAAATGTAGTAACAAGGGATTTTTTTGTACAAGAGCATGTGGTACACAATGGGGCTGCGGGTCTGCATTCCGCACTCGCCAAACTACAATTCCTGACAATGTTCCTGCTGGTACATGGCTGAGTTACTGGTGTGTGCATGAAAGGGGAGCTGAATGCATTAGAAATTGATGGGGTACAGAACAGACTAAAAACGAGAGCTCTCTGCACTTCCCTGTGCATGCTGAATAGAGCTGGACACCTCTGACCACTGCTGCCTTGGGGAAAGGAGCCCAACTGTCCCCAGCCCTTACGGCTCCTGCACCAGGCAGTAAAAACTGACTGTCAAAAGCTTAAGAAAGCTTTTATTTCTGGTCTTACACACCAGTCAGATAACTGATGTCTTCTGCGAGTTCAAGGCAGACTGAGAGCACACTAGAAACTGCTGGTTACGCTTCCAGGGCACGGCCTATGCTTTCTATCCTGCTAAACTCCAAACCCCTTCAAAGCCTGGCCTCAAAGGCACCAAATCCAGCATTTGCCATGTGTAACACAGAGCTGACAGCAAGGCAAGCTGCTCAAGTCCTGCGCTAATGACACCCACAGGGTTACAGCACAGAGCATGTACCCGTCACAACAAAGTTTGTGGATTCCTGTGCCAGTGACATTTTCTTTCTAAAATTCAGAAATTTTTCAGCTGTCAGCCCACTGGGCATTTTTAAATGCATTTCAGTAGTTTAGATATCCATGTAGTTTTCAATGGAGTTATGTTAACTTTGAGGCAGCACTGAGTAGCACAGAACAGAAAAGAAGAGATGTTGGCTGTACCTACAGCGGGAGAAGAATCTCACCAGCTGCCATTGCAAAGGCAATGCCAGGATAAACTGGTAGCAGTGTCAAAAAATAGACAGCTTCATCCTTTTTATCTGTAGCAAACTGTAACAGGTCAATATGTACCCACACAAGATCATGAAGTCAGACCCAAAAGACTGTTTCCATTGTATTTTCTGATATTTCTTAATAACTTCTTAATTGATTGCACTATTAATCTTGACATCGTTCAGTTTGATGCTTTGCTCTGCCCAAGTCTGGAATTGATGTTCAACTAAACTCAAATATGCTTTGAAATTTCTTCGTTTAATTAATAAAATACACACCAAGAATGCCTGACTGCCACAGATCGTACAAAGATCTGGGCCTTGCCATCTGTGACTTATGTTACAGACTTAGCTGCAACTGATGTGGTCAATTTACTGCATTCCAGGCAGTTGATCCCAGAACCCAGACATTGGACCACGCTGCTTTTACAAAGCTACTCAGAATCAATAATGAATTTAGGCCTTCTCTTTTCAGCTCTGCCATTCAACACCAGCAGCAAGACTCAAGCTTACTCCAAGTAATAAAACCCAAATGCAAATAGGCATCCACAATCCAGGAGGGATCTGCAATGCAAGTTTAAAAAGGAAAATTATTTTCTGATGGAATTGTGAGAAGTGAGCAAAAGCCGTAATGGAAAACAGCTCTCCCCAGGCGAAGTAGAAGAGGAGGGGGAAAAGTCAGAGAATCAGATGCTACAATTAAGGGATGAACAGTTGGGATTTCAAAGAATGTAGCTTATAAACCAAGAGGCTGGGTCATGAAGCAGCTGATGAAGTTCAGTGAACATAGGTAATGAAAGCCCATCTCACTTACCATCCACAGAAACAGAGTCCTGCCACCAGCCACAACTTCTCTTTCTATTTTCAAGAGCAGTCCAGAAGGTCAGAAGTGCCTGAGCTGCAGACTGCCAACACTGGGAGGATACTTGAGGTAAGATAAATCAAACAGCTCCCTTGTTCCTGTCCTTCTGCTTGCAGGATCCACTACTAACCACTGTCTGACATGATGGTGGCCTTAATGTAAAAGATTTAGTCTGACCAAGCTGCTCTTGAAAATGGCAAGAGAAGTAGTACTAGATGAAAAAGGAAATCATACACACACCAATCTAAGAAAAAGGGGATTCAAACTTCTGTAACAAACTACTGAACAAGCAAATCTTGCCCTTCTTTTAAGGGCATAATCACAGGATTCATCACCTTGCCAGCAGATGCAGTGGGGGTCAAGAGATCCTACAATTCAGTTTATTGCCAAAACCTGTTATTCAGCTAAAAACTTCTGCCACACTCCATAACACAGCTGCCAATGCTTCCAGACTTACAGATCTTCAAGGACAGGCACAGAGAAACAGTTAAACTCTGGGTCCAAAACACTAAGCTTTGAGTTATAAACTGTCTAGAAAAGTCGTGTTATTGCCAGAAATCAGAAAGAAAGCCCAAAAGGTAGAGGAAATCACTGAAGAGAAGGCATTTAAAGTTAAAAAGGAAATCTGTCTCAAGACAGTCCTGTGCTTCAGCCTTTCCAGAGTATTCCTCATCTAATCTTCTCTGAATTTTTACACTTGGCCAATAAATACCTCTTACTCTAGCACTTGGATAGGATTTACGATGCACTGCAAGTGCTGTGCAATTAACAGATTTAATGCCCAATTCACTTCCTCCTTCAAAGGGAGACTGGAGGAATGCATCCCAGGAGCTGTGGGTATATCATACATATACATGAAATGACATTTTCTCTACCACTACTTTAAGTCAGCACATCCCTACTCTTCCTGCAGATGTATCAAACCATTTTCACTGTTTAGATTCCCAACTATTAGTCATTCTTCAGCTTAATCACAGAGGGGTTTACAGTATGGATTTTTACACACCATCCCACATTTTCACCATAATTTATCAATTGCTTTTTCCACTCCATTTCACTGAATTTCTAATCTCATTTCCCCAACTACACTGTCTACAATCATAACATAACAGTGACTTTAAAAAATGCAGTATGCTCCACTAATTCCACAATGTGTCAAAGGAGATAACACAGGGAATACATTCTTTCCATCTCAGCATGATTACTTTAACTTGCCTATCTGAGACAAAAGCAGGTGGCTGAGGAGGAGGACAGGCATTGCTCTGAGAGGAAGTCAAAGCTCTGCACTCTCACATGGCTATTTGACCAACTTTCAATGAGACAAATGTCACCAACTCCTCCATGCAAGACCGAGCATTTACCTCTTGCACATGTTTAATTACCCTTTGGTGGCTGCTCCATTCGGAATCGTGCTGACAGGGCTCCATCCAATCCAGCAGCACATTTGAGCTATTATTGCTGATGCTTCACGGACTCATAAAACACCCTGCTCAAAGGAGTTTTGAGTGGCACAACTCAGTGCTTTGCTTCCCAGCTGCAGTCTGAAGTTCTACAAAATGTCAATGCTGAGCACAAGCTACTTTCACAAGCAATTAAGACAGACTACATGAATACCTAGCTCAGCCCGGAGGCTACATCAGACTTGCCTTTCAGTTTTGTTCAATTACTTTGTCCTTCTCTTTGGTAAACAGAAATCCTTGTTTTCCTTTCTCTCTACCACACACTGCATCTGTTCTCCAAATTCCACTACCCCAACCCACACATGGCAGCCCCTGGACCAGTTTTGCTCAATGCTGAAATCATTTGGCCAAAAGACTTGAAGGTAAGGTACCTAATGCAGCAAGGTTCCTAAATAAGTGTTATTGTCTAAAAAAATCTCTGAACTCAGTTGCACCTCAAGAAAGTTCAAAAGCGTAAGTAAGGCCTCAAGTCCTCCCATTAAGATTTCTTCAGACAATTTTACTTGCCACAGTCCTAAAAGCCCCACAGTCTGCTTAAGTTGTTGCTATTTCTGCAGCTTTATTTCTGAAATCAGCTGTAACAGTATTGGAGTTTAACAATTATATATAGTCTCATCTATAATCTTATGGTATCCTGATCTCACCTCTCAACACAACAAGTTCTTCAGCTTAAAACCCACTGGAACAAGAGCAAAGGGGCAATGGAGAGGAAGGAAGTCCAACATTACACTATGACGCCCTCAAATGCAGAAGCTCATCCGCATGACATGACGCTTAGTCCAACCGTAGCAACACTCTCAGGCTTCAGACAATGTGTGCACATTCAGTGCCTAAACACTGGAAAAGAACTGCTCTGAGCCCAATATTTACACCAAACTGCTCTCAGATTTTTACTACATATTTAACTTCATACATCACTTCTACTCAAACTGAGTAGCAACAATAATCAACTTGATTCTGACAATTCATGCTTTCAGATACAAAGATGACAGTTAAAGTTTCCAAGAGACAACAGAAGTTAAGTAGAACTTTTTGCATAAGCCCAGTTACCTTATGTAAACCGAAGCTTGAATTTCTCTACAAAACAATGTCAACAGTCATAAAATAGAAATAGAAGTAGTGCCCAAGGATTAACACTTTATGATAATAACACTTGTCTGGAAGACTGGACATCAGTTTTAAGGTAAGTATCATTGTTTGATTTAAGTAGGTTTCATCCCACCTCACGACAAACCTTTCACAACCACCTGTTATTGCTAAAATTCTGTTTGGGACAGAACAGAACCACAGAATCACTGGGTTGGAAGAGACCTTCAAGATCATCGAGTCCAACTCAGCCCCAACACCTCAACTAAACCATGGCACCCAGTGCCACATCCAGGCTTTGTTAAACACATTCAGGGATGGTGACTCCACCACCTCCCTCAGCAGGCCATTCCAGTTCTTTATCATTCTTTCCATGAAAAACTTTTTCCTAATATCCAACCTATATTTCCCTTGGCGCACCTTGAGACTGCGTCCTCTGGTTCTGTCAGTGCTGCCTGGAAAAAGAGACCAACCCCACCTGACTACAACCACCTGTCAGGGAGTTGTAGAGTGGTAAGTTCACCTCTGAGTCTCCTTTTCTCCAGGCTAAACAAGCCCAGCTCCCTCAGTTGTTCCTCACAGGGCTTGTGTTCCAAGCCCCTCACCAGCCTCGTTGCCTCCTCTGGACGCGCTCGGGTGTCTTAACATCCTTCCCAAACTGAGAGGCCAGAACTGGACACAGCACTCGAGGTGTGGCCTCACCAGTGCCGAGTACAGGGGAACAAACCACCTTCGAGGGACATGGCTTCAATTCCATATTTGAGCTGATCCCATGGGGTTACACCCCCCGAAGGGAGCCAGCAGAGCAGGGTACTCACATTGCCCATGTACTCAGAGAGCAGGTCCTGCAGGGCCTGGCGCACGGCGTTGCACTCGGCCACGATGCGCTCGCGGCGGTCGTCGCGTGTGCAGGACGAGTCGGCCATCAGGGCTGCCCCGCTGATGATGCTCTCCAGCCTTTCCTCCAGGGATGGCCGGAAGCGCTCCTCGCTGAATGTCGAGGGGTCCACAATGATTTGTTTCTAGCAAGAGAAAAAGTTCTGCAAATCAGTCACCAACCCAAGTGATGCCTTAGGATTCAGCTTTTATATTTTTCAAATCCTGTAGCGCTTTAGTGTATAACTCTTAAACTCCTTACAGAGTGTTAGCTACTGTCTTCACATTTTGGTCAGACAAAACAATTCCTCTCTGGGCCTCTTTGAAACCCAAGGACATCTCACTGTCTCAGGCCCTGAGAAATGTAAACAACAGTGAATTGTGGGGGGCAGGGGAGAAACTTGGAGTAATTACTTCATTGCCTGAAAATGTAATTGGAGAATTAACACCTGAAAAACTTATTACCATCATCCATCTTGGGTGTAGCCCCTTGGAGGCTTTTGACTGCCCAAGGTGTATCTATTGAAGGCCTTCAATAAATACCCACTTTTACTCTCTTAATTTTGTCTAGCCTCTGTTCTAGGTAGCCACTCTAAGGCATCAAAGCAGTGCATTAAGTCATTCACACAACCAACACTTAGAGCAACCCCCAATCAGGCATTAAGAGGCAAACAACACCATTTTGGCACTGAGGAGGATTTTCATGAGTAGTTCTGTAAAATTACTAAGCAGTTTTCCAGCAGATTATATTGCTACTTATTTCTTGTGCTACTTTGACAACTAAACAAAACTTGGCCATACAAAGCCTTGTTACATGAATGGCAAAAATCAAATGTGTCAGCAAAAATAAGGTTCAAAGTACAAAACTCTTCCTAATGACATGTCAATTTGGACAGGCCTTCACTAGTTAACTTGTCAGATATAATTATCCCATCATGAACTAGAAAACAAACATCCAGAATTAGCTCCATGTATTGCGTTCTGTTGCCCTACTTTGCACAGTCTTTCTTCTCTTCAGTGTTAAGCAGGTAAATACAACTGTGTTCTCGAAAACTCTCCAAGTGAAACATCAACATAAAGGTTTCAAACCACACAGAAATCAATTTCATCATGGCAGAAAATTACCACAGGTTTCTCTTGCCAGAGTGTTAGCAAGCACAGTTCATACCAAGAGATTCAGGGCTGAAACAGCAGCATTGACGACGCAGGAAGAAGCTGCACAGTATTTATCACCTTTGAGGTGATACTTTCAGGTGATTTGTTTAAACAGGTCTGTAATTTAATAAAGAAAAATAATCTGGCCATTTCACAGTCTGGTTGTTTGTTTAGGGTTAGGTTGGGTTATTTCAGGGGCGGAATTTAATTCTAAAAGAAGCCGTAAAGCTTTTTGAAATGGGAATATTTTCAGCCAGTTTGTGTTCAAGCTAACCTCAGCAGCCACATCGCAACCACCTCCTACTGCCAGCCAGCACATTTCATATCCCTACGGAGTAACCACGCAGCCATCACAGCAGGATGAGAACGTGACACATGCTCTCCATCACATTCCCTCCTCATTCTTCCTGAAACTTTTAGCCATTGGCTAATACAATGGTAATGTGCTACCATACTCCAGAACTGCACCACCAAAAAAGAGATAATAATCAGCTTGTTATCTTCTGGTAGCCATTTCATATTTTAGCATCACTGGAGTATCTGGGGGCATGTGTGCTCAAAGCCTCTATTACGGGAGTGTAATAACACACAAGCAGTAGCAGGAAATGAAGAGCAGGGATAACATCTGCCAAGAACCTCAACACATTTGTTTTGTCAGCCTCCTTTGGCAGGGATGAGACAAAGCCATCGTGAAGCTGGCCTGCTGATCAGGCACTGCTGCTATTACAGAGCCTCACAAAGTGGAATTAAAAGCTCAAAAAGCTTCATGTGAACTGCAACACCCAAAAAGGAGTCTGCAGCTGCATACTGGAGAGTTTGTATAGTAAAACAGGTGGTTTATCAGAAATCCCATTAGCTGGTTTGAGCTGTACAAGCCAATCCACAAACCTGCACTGAATTGCTTCTTCACTGCCAGCCCCTGACACGGTGCTGCTGCTGCAGGGTTGCCCTCCCCTCCCCCACAAGGCACCTGTGAGAAACTGCAGCCCGTCAGGGCTAACCTGAGGCACACTCCAGAGGCTTACTGAACATCTGATGGAATTTCAGAAAGGCAAACTCAAAACTAAAACCCGTCACAAAGATCAAGACAGCCATAACATCCCCTGGTTACCCAAGAGATCACAGGGAAAGGCTTCCCATCAGGCAGAGGGAGAACTCAATCAGAACTTTATCCCGGCAAAATACACGTGGCAGAAAGGAAGGGACGAGAGTGGTAAGAGCAAAAAGGAGAAGCGAGCAAAATCTGGCAAAACCACAACTATTAAATGCCTTTTGAGTGATGGCTTTGCAATATTAAATAAAGTTCTAGAGTAAGTTAGTGCTACAGTGTTTAAAATTCAGAGGCTGAATCAGGTAGACACCGAATCCTGGCTTCAAAAGGAAAGCGATCTTAGTAAAAATGCATGGCTGTCCTCAGCAACCTGCTGAATGCAAGATAAAGAACGTGACAGATCAGTACAACATATCAGTATGAAATGACTTCATTTCCAACCAAAGATCATATTAAAACTTCCCACTTCATGTTCCTCTCAAGAGGTAGTTTCAGCAATCCCAAATACATGATTCACTTTTAATAAATCACTTCTGTCACCTCCAAGAATACATTACATAAATATATTATGAAATAATCAATTTCAAACAAACCATCTAATGTAGCAGTAGGCTAACTGCTATTTCAGAGCTAGTTTAACTTGACAGCCTTCCATCACCAAGAACCACATATATAACTTTCTATATTCCATCAACCCTAGTCTGGAAAATGACTTTTTTTAAAAAAAGCCTACTTTGCCTACAACTTGCCACACTTCAGTAGAAAATGATCTTCCAGGCAATATCAATAAAAGCGAACTGTGGCTAGCAAGTCAGGTGAACAAACAGGAGAGCTAGAGGGGCTTTTCCCAGCAAGGCTCCACTCACATCGAAGTTGTTGAGGGCGTAGGCCAGCTCTCCACCCCCGCCCTGCTGCTGGGCAGCATCGTCCGAGGCGGTGGCCTGGGCGGCGTTGGAGATGCCGCTGACCGCCTGCTGCAGCTGCTTGTAGATCAGGTCCCTGTTGGCTTTGTAGGCAGCGACGTCGGGGTGCTGCAGGCAGGCCTGGGACGCCGTGTACAGGATGGGCACGTTCTTCTGCAGGATTCCTCTGGCTGCCGCCATCTGATCGCGGTGACCCACATCTTTCAACTCCTGTTAGGAAAATTAAAGGGGAAACAAAAGCATTTGAGAGCATTGCCCACATTCAACATCCATGCGCTGTATCCCCGCATCTTCGAGGGACAGGCAGGTTCTTTGCCTCAAATCTGTATGCTGAGTATTCCTATCCTTAAGGGCTCAACTAATTGCAAAACACGACAGCTTCATAAAGCCAAAAAACAACAACACTGCAGGGCAATTCACAACACCACAATTCAAAGTCTGACTTTGGATTTTTTTTCTCTGCAGCAATGGGCCATCATTTTAAAAGCTGTCCTGTCTTGCACTTGCAGATGAGAAGCAAGATCCTCTTTAATTTAAACTCCCAGGCTCACAACCAGAATCTTTTCTTTAATTACACCTAGAAGATGGCATTTACTCTCAAGAGACTCAGGTACTTAATTTCAGAAGAACAAATATATCATCTCATTCAACTTCTTGTTCAAATCCAATGAGACAAAATTAATCCAATGACTGTAATTACCACTAATTCAATATTAGTGAGCAAATCCATAAGTCTTTTCCCAAACACTCTGTGCTGCGATTATCTAAAGCACCATCACCTCTGTTTTGGAACAGAGCACCATGATCAGATAAAGCCTCTGAGTCCAGCACAAGCAGTAAGTTTATAAAAGGAGGAACAACCACAGTTATTAGCAGCAGCAGCATTTCAAAATTACCTCTTAAATCTAACAAAGAGGCAGTGAAAATGAAGACAAGGACTGCCTCATTGAGAAAAGGAAAAAAAAATCTGTCAGACCCTCTAAAATGAATGGGCAATAGGTAACCTCTGTAAGGTACACACTGAGCAGGGAGGGCACTCCAAGCAGGCACAGAGATTTACAGATTTTGTACAACCACTTCCCACAGTGTGGAACAATCCATCACAAAGCAGTTTTAGAGCATTTATTGCATTGCCATCACAACCCTACTCCCATTTACTGCAATCAGATTTGAGATACATAACCAGCTGGCAATCCCTTTTTGACTGTACCCAGTTTATTTTCTAAGACAAATCTGTGCAAAAAAACCCCAGCAGTGTCAGAGATGCATAAGCAGTTTTGGTTTGTACATATCTACAGAATAAAGAGGCAAAAATGCTCTAAAAGAATTACGCTATTTCTGATAACTTAAACTGCCCACACCTCTGCTCTCTTCTGAAAACTTAACTACTCAAGAATGAGTCACACCAGCACTGTTGAACAAAACAAATTTCACACATAATTTAATCCAAACACAGAACATACCCACAACAAACAGGAATTTAAGACATGTTCAGTCCATCTGCGTGAACCACAACAGCAACAGGGTCTAGTGGAGAGTGCCCCAGGACTGGGACATCTCAGCTCCCTGTCCTCAAGTGCAGTTCTTGGGCAGCAGCATGTCATTAAGGCACTAAAACACTGACATGAACAAAGGCTACTATGAACAAACTCCATCAGAAGCAGCACCCTACAGCCAAGCACACTTTTCCTGCTTACCAGTCAAACTCACAGTTCCTTAACATGGCAGAGCACAACATAAAGTACTCAGCAATAATACAAAGAAATTAAGTAAGAAGTATTAAAAGAATAGGCACTTTCCAAGAGCAGCAAGGTATTTTGGAAAAGAAAAATAAGAATTAATATACAGAAGGAAGTGGCCACACTATACCTGTTGTCTTTTGGCTGCCATGATGTTAAGCTTGTCCACTTCTGGTTTGAGGGCTTTGTACTGGATACCCAAGTCCTGCTCTGTGCCAGCATTTCTTAGTTTCAAGATACCATCTTCCACCTAAAAGAATAAATATTCACATATTTTTCCAAGCAATACAGTTCACAGGTCAGGAGGTAGTTCAGAATGTATTTCATGGCAGACAGAGAAAGCAATCTTCCTCTGCCCCCTGCTATGTTTTGGAGAGAGACACTTTAAAGGCTAATAGGATACAGTGCCTAGCTACTATTTCATAGTCACCAGCTACCAGAGACAGTCAAGAACACACATCTGAAAGAGCATGAAGGAGTCGAGGGTCCTGGCATGGCCACAGCAGTGGCCAAAGGGCACAAGGAGAGCCCTCAAAGCAAAGGAAGACCCAGTATCCAATGTCATTTCACTTCAAATTCTGCACAAAACACTCGCCCACCCTGTAGCTCATGGGAAGGAAGGGCTTCCTCAAACAATCCACTTTCATTTTTATTTAGCCTGCTGAAGCTACTCATCCCTAGTAGCTGCAAAGCAGTACTGGTTATAAGAAAGCCAAATTTTGTAAGATGAAAGGGCTGGCTCTCCCTGCAGCTACAGACCAGGGCTCAGATAGTTTCCATACTAAAAGTTCAGAACAGAGTGCAGCTCAATGTCAAAAGCTACTGACAGTGAGTATAAAAGTGAGTGACACACGCCCACTGCACACATTCTGCTGAGAGCAAAAACCCCCAGACCCTCCCCACATTCTGCTGAGAGCAAAAACCCCCAGACCTCCTCCCACTGCAGGGGGAAGCTGCTGCCAGTGCACTCCTCACGGGGTCACACACAGATCAAGTACCTGGCACAGTACCCCTGGCATGCCAGGCACAGCAGAGCCCCACACTTACAACTTTGAGCTGAACAAGCAGCTTGTAGACATCTGCCATGTCAGCCAGGATGAGCAAGCGGGTGACGGCGGAGAGCAGGGCGCGCGCAGCCCGCACCATGTTCCCGCGCTTCACCGACGAGCAGGGGTCATCTGCAAACTCCCCCGACGCGCTCTTCATCAGGTCACCTGCGTGGGGGGACAGCAGGGGCTGGCTTCAGCATCACACAGCATCACATCAGCCACTAGAAAGGTTCCTAAGCCAACCTGAGTCTCTAAAACAAGCCGTTTGTGAAATACGGCTGACAGTTAATGCTGCACATGGCTACCTCTAAGTACAGTTACAGCATGGCATTGGGGCAGAGGGGTTTGTGCAGGGAGGAACGGCTAGGAAATCACACTTTGGTCCTTATTTCCATTTGTACAGGTGTTTCAGCATGCCAGAATTCTCTGGAGAGTTGAATTCAGCACGCCTTTCAAATCTGAGCAAAAGCTTTGTGTGTGCGTGTAGGAGTTAAGCAGAAAGCAGCAGAAAGCAGCAGAAAGCCCTGTAAACACACAGTGAGCTGCCACAGCTCCTGGGACCGTAAACAACTCGGAGCGATGACCTGGCTGGATATGCCCTGGTTGGAATTCAAAGCCAGGCAGCGCTTCGTAAAACGCTTCAACATTTCATTGCCTGTGGGGCTGCATCTGGTGCAGGAGCAAAGAATTTGGGTTTCAGATGCTAACAATGCCATTGGTTAACTATGAAAAGCAAAGGCCACTTTGCACAGCTAGAGCAATTCCTCCAGAAGGCATTCACAAAGCATAAAAGTAATGCCTGCATATAGTCAGAGGAGTAAATTTTGGATTTCTCCCTCATTTTTTGGGCCAGCTTCCAGTACCACAGTTCCTACATGGCAGTAAGTTTTGGAATCCACATTGTTATCCTTGGATCTCTCTGCATCTCAGAAACACTGAGAGAACAGCTAGGGCTTAGTTTAGAAAACGGTAGGGCCTCGGGGTCAGGGATTTGCAGGCAGCAAGAGATGACCAGGAAGCTGATTGCTGTAGCTAGGTGCTGTTCCAGAGGCTTCCCGAAAACCTGTATGAAAAAGTGTTCATGTGGCCAAATGCCAAAATAAAAATACCCTTTCTCAGATGAGACTAAAAAACCTCCACCAGCACTTGACAAGCGACAGCTGACAGTGAGTCCCATGGAGCCCCTCACACCAAACAGGGCAAGGGCTGCACTGAAATCTCTGCCTGATGCGGTCCTAGGAGGCTTCCACTTATTTAACAGCTTATTTTCAACTGCTCAGAAATGCCAACAGCTGGAGAGCTTGGGGTTAACCATCCTCATACATAATATCTTGCCCAGGAAGTTTTTCCCACCCAGGCACTCTACACCTTCACAGCTAAATTCAGCCCAAGCACAGCTGCCAGCCTGCCCAAGCAACCATACTAAGATACTTGATTTTGTTCAAATGCTCCCCACTATGTAACACCCTTCCATCATCTTAAATAATACAACCAAGAGAGGCACGAAACATTTAAAGATAAAAATATGCTACTTCTGTACTGGGACTCAGCAAAAAAGCTTCTGTCCAAGTACAGACCAGCTCTGAATATCAACCCAAAGCTATCTCCTACCCAGCTTTGGGGAACACAACTCATTACTTTAACACAGGTTAAGAACTCCAGATTTCCAGACGGGTGAGAGATGATGTACCACCAATGCTGTGAGCTTCAAACAGCCAGGAAATTACAAAACCTCAACACAGCTGACATGATCCTTTCTTTATTCCTTCTGGAACAGACTAATAATAAAAGTCATCACCACAAGTATGAAATCCATTGACAATCTCAGGATTTAAGGATATATATTTACAAGAGCATGAAGTAACATAATAAAAGGGAATGGCTTCAAACAGAGTAGGTTTAGATGAGATCTTGAGAGGGAATTCCTCCCTGGGAGGGTGGCAAGGCCCTGGCACAGAGTGCCCAGAGCAGCTGTGACTGTCCCTGGATCCCTGGCAGTGTCCAAGGCCAGGATGGATGAGGCTTGGAACACCCTGGGATAGTGGAAGGTGTCCCTGCCCATTGCAGAGGGTGGCACTGGATGAGCTTTAAGGTCCCTTCCAATACAGGCCATTCTGTGATATGCCAGAAGCAAAACTGAGTACAAATATTTCCTTATTTACATATATATAAAATTCCCTCATTTTCAACTCTCAAAATATTGCTTTCATATACTTTCTATTTAAAACAGCTTATTGAAGAAGCCACTTGCTTCATGTGAATCTCAGAAATTGCTAACGAAGTTAAAAACCAAAATTATCCTCTACCCATCTCTTAAATTGCAACCTTTCAAGCCAGTCCTAAAATAAAATGCTATTCCCTTTTATTTTAACAAGAGATTTTAAAAGATTTAGTGAGTTTCAAGCAGCTTGTCATGGTGTCAAAAGATAACCAGCTTCCCAAAATTAAAAGCAGATTATATTTAAAGTTGTTGCATATATATATATTCCTGCCAATTAAGGAAAGCTGACTTTCAGACTTCTTTTATAAAGGCAAAGCACCTTGGGGTAGTTCTTTTAGCTGGATTCAAAGAGCAAGAGGGCACTCTGGCCTGGCCTAAATATGCAGGTACTGCACTGTGTGTGCACATCAGCAGTTCCAAGGGGATCCAGCACAGCCTTCCCATTTTCAACACTGAACACAGGTAACACAACCACTCTGCAAGAAGGATTTTACAAGTTAAAGTAACACAGTGGAGAAGAGTCCAACTATGAGACTCTGATTATAAAACTGCTACAAATTCTTACATGAGTAGTCTGTTTTTCCAATATAACCTTAGATCTTCGTTAGATATTAGAAGGGAAAGAAAATAAAAGAGTTGAGAAAAGAAGAGGCAACAGTAGTCATCCTAGGATCATGTCAATAAAGCACTAAGAATTCAATTAAATCTAATGGAACAAAGCCCATTTTAGAAATGGTCAGACTCCAACTCATCAAAAGAAAATTCCAATTTTCTAGTCTCTTTCCCCCACGCCCAGTGAGAACACTTTGAGGCAGCACCATTAACCCTGCTCCCAGCGTGGAACACAATGACCATGGACAAAACTTGCTCCACACTACCACGGACAGGAGGACACAGCAGCAGGCAGGGCAGGACAGGCCAGAGACAGCCTGGACTCACTGGCACTGCTGCTCCTCTGCCAAGCTGGGGATTCGTGCCCACACATCACCTCGTACCCTTCAGCACTTCAACTCAAAGCTGGCCCCAGGCTGCTCTGCCAGCAGTGCCAGGGACACACTAGTGCCACCAGGCCATTCTCTCCTGCTCACAGCACCCCACCACACCTCCCCAGAGGTTGCCATTCCCCACCAAATGAAGGCAAGCAGGAAATCAGAGTTTCAAGTCTCTACTGCTCTGGATACTGAAGTCCTGTCTTGCCAATATTGCCACCTTCATCAGGATCACAGCAGGCTGTCCTGGCTTTCTTCTCTAAAGGATGAGGCCCCACACCACCTTTAGCCATATCAACAGAGGAGTTGATACTTATGGCAACAAAAGCTTCTGATAATTCCTTCAATTAAATCCGTATACTGCCTACAACACTCCTACAGTTTGCCAAGAGCCACCTCAGAGTTCCCTCAAGTTTTGGCTTTTCAAAGCGGCACACTCCTAAAGCTTTGGCGCAGGAAACCAACTGAACTCATTGTACCTTTCTAAGAAATTTAGCTAACTGGTCACAACAGAATTTTGAACTTGAATTTTCCAAGAAGAATTCAGTATTTAACTTCAAGATGTTCCACAACCAACCTCCTCTTGCTCCTTGGAAATCCTTAAGCCAGACATCCTCTGTGATGTACATCTGAAAAAACTGTTTTCCCCTTTCATAATTCATGTCACTGCTCAGTTTTGAAGAACCCTTCACTTAGAAACATGAAGCAGAAGGACACTGAGCTGAATCAGCTGGCTCATTCTCCTGCATTTGCAACCTGAGCCATCAAAGCATTCATCCCTTCTCTTACTTCAAACCCCATACACAGGCTGAGACTTCTAAACGTTAAGCTTTAATTTTTGGTCTGTTATGCAAAGTTGCCATAGAAGACACAAAACAGGAGAGGACAGTGAATCCCCTGGATCCCCAGGCTCACATGCAGATACAGAACTGTAGCCATCAGCATTCCCAGGAATAAGGAACAGCCTCGCCAGTCTGACCCAAAAGAAATTTCCCTCTTGAGCCCAGTTTGGAAGCTGCCTCAGTGCCAAACACCTGGGTAAGAGACTGGCTTCCCAACAGCACCAGAGGAGCTGAGCACTCCAGCATACAGTGAGATGCCACAAAGAGCCTGCAGTGGGGAGCAAGGCTGGGCAGGACCAGTGTCACACCTTCTGTTACCCAGCAAACCTCTGATGGCAGAAATGCCTGTAACAAACACTATAAAAATGCTGACATTCAAGATGTCCACATCAAATGCTCTCCAAATACCAAGTGTTTTCAACAACCACAGCAGGATCTCTTCTGAAAAACACTTCTATTCCTTATCTCCGCTTTTCTGCTCAAAACCTGAAAAAGTTCCGTTACTTTATGAGAAATCAAAAGTCCAAAGCTTTAAAGGGCCAGGAATCTTACTGTAGGATATTTCATTAACTTGCTTGCTGTAATTTATTCTTCCATTGTAAAAAACAAGAAGACTTTGAAGATCCACTTACATTGATTTAGTAGGCAGCCATGCTATTATTCATTCAAAATAGCTCTCTTCAGTTCTTTGTTTTTACCCCCAATAAATGGGATTTTATGAACAAGTATGCTCACTAAAATCATGTACTTCCTCAATCTTCTTCTCGCTAGGCTAAAAAAAATTTTTAATTTTCTCTGATGAGACAAGTTATCTATTGTCCTAATCATCTTCATAATCCCTGTCGACATTCATTCATCTTTTTTTATTACGGTAACTAAACCACTCCCTACTCTAAATAGAGGCATTATTAATGCTATTTTCCTGTCCTCCACTGAAGATTGATTGTGCTCTATATCTATAATCCCACTGCCAGCTCATCATCACTCTGCTGACCACAACACCCAGATTCTCCTCTCCACTCATGCCCCTGTTGCAAAAGGCAGGTGAAGGCACCAACACCAGGGAGATTTGCTGTGCACGTGCACAGGCTTTGCATCACACTTTCCTTGTTTTTCCAGTTCATGAATTCAACTGGTCTGACACAATACAGGGAGGCTTCTGAGGTGCACAGTGTGTACATAACCACATACATTGGGAAGTTGTATCTCCCTGCTGTTACTAGCACTGCTGAGAACTGCAATCCTCCTGGGCACTGGCAGCAATAACCCTTCCCTCTGTTCTAGCTCATTTTTCACCACTTGCTTCTCATTTCCTCAAAGGCTGGTTTGAATTTTAATTGCCTCACCAAGAGCTGCTCTGCTAAACCTGGCCAAACACTGGCCCTGTGAGGTGGCACAGCTTTGACCCCGGGCTGCATTGCAACTGTGTTCCCACAGAGGATGGTGGGCATCACTTGTGTCCAGGAGATTCACTGCAGTTTGACCACTCACCAGCCTGAGGAAACAGGCACAGGCACCCCTTTTACACCAGAATCCACACAAGCTGCAAACAGCAAAAAGGGAGGAAGAAGTGAAGCAACATTAAGGTGGGAAGTCTCACCAGCACCTCTCAGTTATGAGCTTCACCTCCTCTGTCAAAGCCAACAGAGCAGGGAGGCTTTGGCATCAAGCCTGTGTGTAGTCTCAGAACCAAGAAATATGGGAAAGGGTCATCTGGAAGGTTTTTTTATCATTCTCTACTTCCCACCAGCTTCTCACTGCAATATTCAGCTACAAACCCAGCTCAGGGAAGTTCTCAATCCCAAGGGCTGAGCAGAGCTCCCTGTCTCACCAGCATCACTGAGCCATTTGGAGGCACCCACAGATGAGCATTAACCCTCGACTGAGCAGCAGTAGAGCACCAACAATTAAAGCTCGGAGTCAAAGGGGGCTCTCTTGCTGTTTGTTGTTAAATTAAGCCAACTCAATTAGCCCCTTATATTGCAGCCTTCTTACCTTGATCTTTCTTTGGTCTATCAGCCACGCTCATCCAGAACTTAGAACCATTTTCAACTAATATTTCACCACTCTGCAACTTCAGCTACAAACAAGTAATTAATGCTAATGAGTTTTCCCATTTTTGCAGCAGCAGCCGTCACCATTAATACCAGTTGACTGGGTTTCACTGAAGCATAGAAAAGACTCATGACTGGAAGAATGATAAATGATTTATGAGCAACAATATTTACTAGTGCATATTTTAGAGTAAGTCAGCTCCATAGGCTTTTCTTGCAGGTCTGCTCCAAGAAAGTAAAAAAGAAAATTATAAAAATCAACATTAGATGTGACAAAGGAAGCCTGGAATATTTAATCAAGGTCTTCACATTCTGTTTGGTGCTGTTTACATTTTACATATTCAAGAAACACATCTCTGTCAACACTTGGCTCTTCCCCCTACAGGGCTGGTCTGTATACGGTCAGATATTGAAGAAGTTATTGACATATTTCAGATGTAGTCCCATAAAATTCATAGTTGCAGGGAGCACGTTTACTTTTGAGCCTAAACTGAGTTTTTAAATGCTCTTCAAAGAATCAGCCCTTCTGCTTCTCTTCTTAATCTCTACTTGGGCCATCCAATTTCCAGACCTATCCAGTTACATTACTGCTCAGAGATGCCAGCCAGGCAAGCTGGGAACCCACAAGTTGAGAGGCGTAGTGGTTCGAAAGAGCAGCAAAGGGAAATTGGGAATGGCTCTACTTGCTCTGAAGAGCCACAGTTTGAGACGCCACCCGACCCACACTTACCTTGCTTGCGAACATCTTCCACAGCTGCCACCAGCTCTTCCTTCAGGAATTGGCTCTCCTTTGCAATTTTGTCTCCTTTCTCCAGGAAATTCTCTGTTGCTTGTTCAACTGAAGCAGCCAAGACATGAGCCTTTTTAGAACGGCCTCGCTTTTTATTGGAGGGGCCCTTGTTGCTGGTGTTAACCAGTGTTGTTACCTAAAGGCACAGATGGAAAGAAAAAACCCAACATCGAATTCAAGGTTTATCCATTTGATAGTAAGGCCACATGTATTTTTTTTCTAGATAGTGAATTGCTAATATCTGCGCTACTGCCAGCTCCAAAAGTTAAACTAATGAGTTTTTCACACTTAAACACTACCCTTGATTCTTTACACGAACAAAATAAATGCAGCTAAACAGCTCAAAGATTCCTCTTACCAGCAGCACACCTCAAAAGTTGATTTTAAGAACGGAGATCCATTTGTATTTTTGATAAACTGCAGTCTCAGTAACAGGCCAGAGCTCTTTGGCACCACATAAAAGAAACCAAGGTGGGGATAATTAGTATGGGATAACTCTACAGTCATAAGAGACCCCAGACAAGGTTGAAGTCTGTGCCAGTAGAAATGTAGAGACACAGTATCTTTTCAGTCCAAAACAGTGCTATAGCCAAGGGGCTGAATACAGAGCAAAGGACTCGGAAGAGCTCATTATTTCCCTAAAAAAAACCCAACTGAACTCTCACAATCATCCTGCAATCAACAAATATTTCCAAGCTCTGTGTCCTAGACTGAAACCCTGCTGGGAGCAGAATCATCACCAGAGGCCAGGAGGCCCCCAGGTACTCTCTGAGCTCAGGATCAGGATCCATTCCCTTGCATGCAACACAGGCATGTCACAAAACCCACACACACTTTGCCATTTGCCTTATTCTTTCCTCTCCTTTTCAGAAAGCCCCGGAAAACACACACAAAGCTGCTTCAGAGGGACATTAAATTACAACACTAAAAACATTACTGCTCTGGAAAGTCCAAGGACTGCTGACATAAAGGTCCTCAGAGCCGAATCCATCTTCCCAGCTGGCTGCTGCAGAGAGGGAAAGCCATCAGCTGGGAATATCGTGGTTGGTTAATGGGGAGCATTTGTACTGGGTATGCTCAGTTCATCGTGTTCTACAAATAAAGAACAAGTTGCAACAAGGCAATTTGCTCCCGTTCCCTCTGTATTTTGCCAGTCACATCATTCAGAAAACTAGGGATTGCCAGTACAGCCTGCTGTGCTTATTCCTTGAAGAGTAAGTTACAGACACTGCACTTGGTGAAAAAGGTCCTGTGAACGAGTTGGCTCAGTTAAGTTTGCCAAATTAGGACAATTTCTCTTAAGCAAAGACTCCATCAGTAACTTCAGCTAAAAAGCCTCATCATGCAACTGCCCACCTGAGGACCCAGAGGGAACAAGTAGCAGGTACAGACAGCAGTTTGGTGACTAAAGGGAATAATACTGGAAACAAGACTTGACCATTCCCATCTGTACTTAGCAGGAATGGTGTCTATATCATTCTGTCATTTTAGACATTTCACATTCCAGGAAAACAAGGCTGAAGACAACAAGTGAACTGTCTCCTGTGTACCTTCTCTTCCAAACCTCCCAGAAAGTCTCTTCCAAGAATTTTCAAAACACCCAATACACACAGCTCCCATTTACAAGACTTACTCCAGCCTGCCTGTGCTCTTCAGTATTTTCCACTGGGGCATATGCACCACACAGAAAGAAGCTTTTATTCACAAATCCAGCACAAAGTGTAGGCACAGAACATTATTTCAATCAGAAGTGCAAAAATGCACGTTAGTAACTACCGTGTCTTATCAGGTGCTGAAGCAGCACAGTCTCCCTGGACTCATGGCCAGTGATTGTTCACTGAAACTGAGCAAATAAACTGCTTGTAGACTTTTTTCTTTTTAGCCTGTAGTGTTTTACATCTAGAATTTAAGCTTTGTGACTTAATTAAAACACCAAAACAGGCAATCGTGTTTATGACTGTTTATTTTGCCATGTCTTTTTCCTACCTGTGTAACAAGAGGCTCAAGCAGCCTTTCAACTGCCAGTGTCCTTATCTCCAGGCTTTTGGGGTCCCATTTGAAGTTCACGTTAGCTGCAGTGACAGCAGTCATTTCTGCCAGAAGAAAAGAGCTACATTAATACAATTTTTTACTGTCAATGCATCTTAAAAATAAACTAAAATACAGCCTGTTAAACAAAAAACATCCACTTAGTGTAAGTGAAAGTTACAGTATCTCCAGAAACATCAGCTTTGATTCAAATGGTGCGAGTTTGAGAAAATATTATGATAATATACAGATACTACCTGCACATTTTGGTTAGAAAATAAAACCCAAAGCAATTAAACCCACACACAAACCTACCAGAAGGCCCCACTGGTTTGTCAGACCAATGACAAGATCAGCAGTGCCTGGGCTACTCACTGGTGGTCCCCGAGCAATGAAGAAGGACCACAGGTAGTGGTTCTTTGCCCATGAAGCTGGGTGCCCCCGGCCCAATTTGCACCACTTCCCTTCCAGGGCCAGCTCTCAGACACAGCCCAAGGCATGGGGGAGCAGAAGGGAACCCCTTGGATTCAGCAGGTCCAGAATGCTGCCCATGACCTCAGCTCCAGCACCAGTCATTGCTCAAAGGTTCTACCAAAGCAGGGGCCAGGTTTAACCCAACCCATGCACCCTCTCCCTTCACCCAGTTCACCTTTGACGAATACAAAGGTAAAGGAGTGAATATAAGTCTCACAAAGCCAGAAAATCCAGCTGGTTCATACTTAACAGCTTACATATCTATTACACTTCTTCTTAACATTTGCATAGGAGGGAGAAGCAGATTTGCATGAAGAGATCTGCTCAAAGCTGTCACTGAGCCGTTCCTTCCCGTTACAGTTTTATATCAACATCCCAATGGAATAGCAAACATACTTATGGGAAAAGTTGAGTGAAACTACTAAAATAGCTCTGCTGTTGAGACCAACAGTCTAAAAAAAATAGAACTAAAAATGAGGAACTACAACAAATCACTGGATTAACACTATGATGTTGCACACTATAACAAAAGAATAAACTGAACAATAATTTCAGAAAAAAATGGATTTAAAGTATTAGAGATCAATAAAACCAATTCATATCACTTCAGACATAACAGATTCTAGCTCTCCCTGCTTTGGGCTGACCTCATAATTCAAGATTAGACTAAACCTTCATTTGTAACTTTTTATTTTTAAAAAAGTCAGGATGAGAAATAGATTTCCTAAATCTCTGTCCACCCATCTTCCTAAACACCTACTGCTGAGGTAATTTTAAAGCTTATTTGCTGATATTTTTAATCTTTCTCTGGCCAGGGCATTGTCTGCACAGCATCTCAGCGGTCACATTGCTCTGACAGCACCAGATGTCCCCAAGCTGCCAGACGAGCACAACATCCCGTTATTTTTAAAAAGCAGGAGGCAAGGCACTAATTTTGGTAACCAACAATGTTTACAACACGTACCAACAACCAACGGCTCTCTCCCGACCCCAACAGCTAATTGTGTGCTTGTTTCCCAGGGAAGAATAAAAGCTCTGGGGCACTGGAGGAGTGCAGCCAGGGCTCAGCATGACCTGGCTCAGGGCTGCTCCCCAGCCACCCCAGGGGCTCTCACACCAGGGGCACCATGGCAGAGATTGAGAACTCACTCCAGCACTGCTGACCAAAGCTGACACACTGAAGTACAACTTCACAAGGTGCAAGGCAGGAATATTCACCCAGCTGCAGTCAGCTCTCCACTACACCCACGCTCCAAGTGCCCACACTGCTGGGAGAAAAAAAACTTTAAAAGCTGAGAGCTTAAAAAGAGAGAGACTAGAATGAGCCCGCTTGATCCTGGCATACATGTAACCCTTCTGATGGGGTGCAAGTGAAGGCTCCCAGCTCCAGAGCCCCCAAGGAGCCACAGGAGGGTGGAAGGTGGTCACCTCCTGTCCTCCCCTACCTCTGACAGCAACCACTAAGCACTGTGAACTCACTAATTAACCTTCTCTCTCAATAACACCTCTTTTTATTTCACTCACCTACTGGCTTGTGCCACAGCCCAGATGCTGGCACAGGGCATGCTGTGAAATGCTCTTCACCCCCAGGTAGCTTCCCACCCTCCACAAGGAATTTCACTGGTTTATTCCCTCCCCATTAGCTCAGCACAAATGCTTCCTACGTAAGAAGCCAAGAAAAATACACTGACAACCTTTGTGGTTTCTGAGAAACAGAGCCAGGGCTCTGGAAAGCCCAGCAGGCTTCTAAAGAAAGGCTTTTTCTATGTAGTTAATGCTGTTACATCTCTTGCAGAAACAATGTGCAGGACGAGGTAACCATGAGAAAACACACTAATTGTATTAGTAGGATAATAAAGGCAATTCATCTGAAAACACGTTAGTATGATAGTTCATGAATTGGCCAAAAGTAATGGTCTATAAAACCACTTAGTAGCAGCGCTATTGAAATTTATCTACAAAGCAAAGCTTGATATCAAATAGCCTGTTTGGCAGCAAGAGCTTGGGTATCATTTGTACATTGCAATAAATATGTTTATTCAATTAAATACCTGTGGAGAATACAGGAACAGGCTATAGGTTACCCACATATGAGTGAGATGGGTTTAGGGCATAAAAGGACAACGGTCAGGGCCCTGGTATGGCACAGTTGTGATGCCCCCTAGTTCTCTGGAACTTGCCTTTTCCCTGTGATTGCTCAAGCCCTCCCTCAGTGAATTCAAATATGGCAACAGGTAGCAAAGCACATCATGGGATATTAGAGCTGAGTCCTTAATCCTTTGCTCCTAGAGAGCACATCACAACTCCCACTGCAGTCACTTCAACAGCTACAGGGAAAGAGGACCTCCTCTGGAAGAGGAACCCACTTGCAGAGCAGTGCAGCACTGGTTTGACAGATGGGACAGCCCAATGGAACAGGTTCTCCCTGCCCTGGCCCTGCGAATTCTAAGGGCAAAGCAGCAAAGACCACATGGCAGAAGAGTGAATCTCAAGTGCAGGCATATATAGAACAACATCACTGCACAGGGAGTCATGGTTGCCCAGCCTGTGGTTTCATAAGCAGCAGAAAAGCTGCTTAAGGACCAATGTTCATCCTCCCACATCCCTCCAGGAACTCATTCCCGTTTGCACATCACACCCCCTCCGTACTGGCACAGTTTTCCCCACGCCTGAGCGATTAACCAGATGGGGAAGGATTTGGCTGAAGGGAAAGAAACCCATTTTTGCAAGGTGGGCTGAGATGCCCATCTGGCTCACTGTGCCACCACACACACAGCCATGGCAAGGGGAGATGGCACCATCAGCTGGCACCCTTGGCAAAGCCACTGCAGTGGGAACACAGGGCAAAGCTGGATGCTACAGCCAAGCTGAACCAGGAGCCACTGAAACTGAGCATCAAGCAGAGCTTCAGCAGGGAGCAGGAATGCCCTCCCCACATATCTGATGCTCAGACATGTGAAGCTCCAACCTCCAACCATGCTCACCAGCACGTTAACTGCAAACCTTTGGGGTTATTTTCCTGTTCATGATGATGCTTGTTATTGCAATAGAGATTTCAACAGTAATGCAGTGTCTTACTGGGGCTTAGCACACTGGCAGGGACATGAGGGCAGGGGAAGCATAGGGGTTTAAAGAAGTCACTTTCAGAGCTCTGTTCCAGCCTCCAAGCTGATCTGCAAGCAGAATCATCCCTGCACAAATCTCACTTGCTTTCTACAAACAGTCAAGATCTCATTAACAGCTAAAAATTAAGAGCAGGTCTCCATTCTGCTTCAATCAAGCACTGTTGCCATCCTACTGCTCCCTCCCTGCCCAGACCCACACTGCAGAGGCCTGATGGGGTGAGCCACTGCAGAGAGCTCCGTCTCAGAGTAAGCTGGTAACTAAAACTTCCCAGGTTCCTGTCATGATGGAGGAGGTAGGACTGCACAGGGAGAGCAGCATGGAGATCAGCTCTGCTTCTGAAGTGCCCC
Organism: Irena cyanogastra; assembly: GCA_013397155.1. NCBI lineage: Eukaryota > Metazoa > Chordata > Aves > Passeriformes > Irenidae > Irena > Irena cyanogastra. The sequence continues at coordinate 146,078 of VWZV01002319.1, forward strand.
CCAGGGCAGCCCCAGCCCTGCTTGGAGAGAAGGATGAGCACAGGGATGTCTGAGCTGTTGGGGCTGCCAGGAACACACCAAGGGTGATGTACACTCAGTGCTCCTTCCAAAAGCCACAGCTGAAGGTCTGAGTGTTCTCAAAAACTGGTAATTCAAGGTTTTAGGAATAATTTCAGATACCTACTTCCATAAAACTGGCATGCAAATAATTTTTAGATATTGGCAAGCAGAGGAACGCAGCTCTGCAGCTGCTTTGCAGAAGTGCCCTGAAGGCACCCAAGGCTTTTCCAAAAGCCTGTGAAGGAGCACAATTTGAACAGCAAGCTCTGCACCCCAACAAATCACAAAAATGCCTAAGTGCTCAGGGTCCTGTTTTTCCAGGTTGCACTCCCACACACACCCCTGAAGGCAGTGCTGGCTGTATCTCAGACACTGAGTGAGTCCATTCCACCTGCCCTGTACCAAACCATCCTGCAGCCACCCCACCTCTGGGCAAGGTTAAATCTCTTTGGGTTACACAGCAAAAAATAACTGCCTATCTCCTGTGCTTCAGTCCCACCACCCTGTGCTACCTGAAAAGTCTCTAACGTAACATCTGCTAGTCTTCACATTTTAACTCTCCTGCCAGGCTGCTTTCTAAAAAGCTTTTAGCTCACTGATTTCTTGGTTTTTCTCAGGGAAGTCAGTATTCAAGGAATGGTCTGACTGGCACAGAGAGGAGCTGACCTTGCCAGGCACAATAGACCACATGCTGAATTCCAGCACTGTGCTAGCCAAAACACCTATAACAGAACATGGGACAAGAACATTTTACACCTGAGAGGACATTCTCTATCTGAACACCCTTCCTGTACTCCTCAGCTGTTTCTCATTCTGCAGGGCCAATGTGCCCAGGAGCAGTAAGAGGTATTTCACTGCAGTTTTTTGCAGCTTCTTTCTCTCATACGTCTCACTCATCTTGAATGATAATCTGGTCTCCTACTATGCTTCCAGACTGTCTCTAGACATTCTGTACTGCATAATGACTCTATCATCCAGGTCCTGGGGGTGGAACACGGTGGGATCCACAACACAATGACCCAGCCTTATCTTCCAGACAGAAAAAGAACTAGACCTCTCGCTCCCAATGGAATCCTTCTGCTTGGCTTGCTACCCAAATATTCAACCCACCTGACAACCAGCAAGGATCCCTGACTCCTGCTGAAGGTGGCAGACAAGAGAGCAAAGATCTTCAGGAGCTGGGTATCTAACAAACACCATTAATATAAACCTTCTGAACAGTTTTGGTTTCAAAGAGATTAAGGTACACTTCAATAAAACTCAGCTGACATGCTGGGGCTTCATATGGCCTGCTGACAATTCAAAACAGGTTTTCATATAACTAGGAGTATCCATAAAATAAAAAGTTCCATTCTTTTCCTTCACAGTCTCCAAATTAATTTGTCTGCCCTGCTCCACAAATAAAGCAACACTTGGCAGCCAAATAGCTGCAAGTCAAAGATGTTTGGTGTATGTGATGCTTTTCAAGGAGGATTTAAGCAGGCTTTATTTAAGCTGTTTTTATTTAACATCAAGCATACACAACTAAAAACAGAGAGTCATCCTCTTCAAACTTAGCTTTCAACCTTACACTCCATCAGCTCAGCTACCAAATCCTGTCCCCCACCATAAATGCCATGCAGGTACTACCTCATTAGAAATCCTTACTGCTAGAATTTCATGGTCTGAAATGTTAATACAAACACAGGTGTCATGTTGTGACAAAGCTCCTATTTGTATGTGCAGGATGAGTTTGAGTTGAACCTGCCTTATGAGACCCAGGTCTTGGTGACAAAGGTGGGATGTACTGCCTGTGTTACTAAACTTCGGACTGCCTCCAGGTTCTGAGGTGTGAGTAGATACACTGGCCATGTCCAGCTTGGTGTCACAGTAAGATCATCTCCACCTCATCCCAAACTCTTGATTTTCATGGAACAGAATTTTACTAAACTTTCAAGTGTGGTATCTATACAAATCATGGAAAAATATGTGGGAAAACACATCACTGAATAAAGCAACCTTCTGTAGAAGCCAATGACCATGTTTTCTTTGATGGAATTTCCTGCCACTCGAGAATATTCAACTTTGCTACGCCTTTTGTTTAGGGAATTTTTTCCCACAAACTAAGTAACCCCCCAAGAAAAAAGACGATATTCAGGTTCAGATAAGCCTGTTCCTCACCAGTGCCATTCCAGTTCCAGGTCTTTTAATCTGCTTTCATAAATTTTTCTCTGCTGCTCTTGTGGAGAAGACCCACAGAGGCACCTGAAACACTCATCAGACAGCCTGACACAGTCAGTAACAAACAAATGCTTCTCTATTCTCCACTCATTTAGACCTTGCTACTGAATTGAGAGATGAAACCTAATCCAGCGTCTCTACAAAAATCCATTAAATTCCTGACTCTGTTTTCTCTCCCATGTGGTTGTTGTCTCCCAGCAGAGCCAGAAGCCACAGGGAGCCCCTCACCTTTTCCCCATGGCAGCAGTGCCCAGGCCAGCCCACACAGCATCACATGGGAGTGGGCACAGCAGCAGATGAAGATGCCTCACTCTCCCCCAAGCAGTCTGTGCTATCTCCTAGCAGCTTTCAAACTGTCACAGTGCTGGGGATTCAAGCGATTCATCTTCAGTCAGAATCAGGAACACGCTCTGTCACTCCAGGTTTTCACTCCTTCTCTCAGGTTCTGCAGCTGCTTAGGCAATGAAGGCATGCTCTGCACAAGCAGCTTCACTGTGCTGGTCCTGGGACCTCAGCAGAGACTTCACAATGGCAAATACGACACTTGCTTGGGAGACGCCGGTGCCAACAGCAGCTTCTTGCCTCCAGTTTTGAAAGTGTTCAGCTCTGATCATTTCCTTCCTGGCAGAATTGTTTTACTACAAAGTAGCTACAAAGGAGGTGCATGGAAGACAAAGCACAGGCAGCACAAGCAATTAGTGACTTATTTGTGTCACACTAAGGCTCCAGTCCATGGATGACACCCTGAAAGAACACAGGAGCCAAACTCAGGCTTATACCCACTTAACTGCTCAGATGGATAGCCTAGTATGCCCCAAAGTTCCACTTAATTTCATCAGTTTTCAGTTTCCAAAACTCATGCACAATCCCAACTCCATAAAGACTGATAGAGTAACAAGAGTGCTTTAAAAGACAGACATGCTCTTTCTAAAAAAGAGCATGTCCTCTACAACTAAGATTAATTTTTACATTCTGGCTGCAAAACTATGTATTTGGAAAAAAAGGACATGTCATGACCAGCAAGCTATTACTGTTATGGATACTAACCACTCACTCCGCCTTCACATGGATGTTTGTGCATTTTATGCTGAAGATCTGCACTAACATCATGAAAGATAACTTCCCAAATCAGAACAAATAACCACTGGATCTGTAACTGCTGTATTCAGCTGCTCTGTGGGTCAGCACTGTGAGGCTCTGGCCATGCAGAGGGACACCACACCTGCATTTTAAGCAAACAGCAACATCTCTCACGAGCTTATCCCTGCAGTGAGGGCAACTTCAACCTCCCAAACCCAGCCCTTACTCAGCCACATCTCTCACATTGAAACTGTAGGCTCAAACTGTAGGTTCACACTGAAACACAACAAGGGGGCTCAGCCTGGAGATAGGCTATCAGAACCCAGGAGGGTCTTGTGCATCTGCTGGACCACCTGAATTCAACTACCAAGAGTCCTTCCAACCTCAGTGCCGCTTTCCACTCTCGAGGCAGAAAACTCCGTGAAGCTTCCCTAAAATCACTGAGAAAGAATTAAAGAACAGCTTTGTGGCACTCTGAGCCACAGCACACATTTCAGACCCTAGGGACACACACCCAGTGCAGACATAATAACTAGGCTGTGGCTTCAGAGCATGGCTCTTCAAACCCCAAACTACGCCAGCATAGGTTCCAATTACCAACCTCAAGTTAACAATGAATGCAAGAAGGGGCAACCTTTCAACAAGATAATTTTTGCCACAGCTATACATTAAATAAGAAAAAGGTTGTTATAAATTAGTCCACTTTATCAGTTGGCAGAAGAATTTGCCACAGCTGCAAAATTGATTCTTGCTTAGCCTGCAAAACCTCACTGATGGCTGGCAATAAAGAGAAAAGAAAACCTGGGGATTTTTGCTCTGATCTTCTTCAGCACTCAACCTGCAATAAAAAGTGCTGTTTATGCTAAAGAGTCAGAAATAACCAGAATCTGACCCCACTCAAACTGCATTTTCATTCCTAAATTGATATGTTGTTATGCAATACCCTTCAGTGCTTTTAGCTGACCACATCTTCGAAATCTAGACCTTCATTAGCAATTTAAAACTGTCAGGAGTCCGCAAATAATGGAGCTGCTGGAGCTGACACACGTGTTTTGAAAAAAAAGAAAAAGACTCCCTATAATTAGGGGGTTGATGAAATTTTACTTAAACATGGAGCAAATGGGCAGCCTTGTATTACAAGAGACTAAATCTCACTCTTCCTCAGCTGCATGCTCAGCATAGCAGCAACTAAGGACTATGTAACAAAAACATAGCTCTGTGTTTTAAGAACAGGAAAAGTTTTCCAGTTTTCTCTTTTTTTCAAAACCTACTAGAAGCATCCACGAAGCAAAAGCAGAACACGAGTGTGAAGACTCTTCAAAGTAAAATGTTTTCTAAGTTTCCTATGAAAACTCCTTCATAAGTCCTTCTGCAGTCCTCCACTTTGATTCAGGAACACTCTGCCAGTCTTAGCTAAAAATTACAAAGCAGGTTTTTTTTTAATTTTTTTTTTTTAAGAAAAAAGTAACAAACCCCACGGGTGACAGAGGCCAAGATTTTAACTTTATGCTCAGGGCAACCTCCAGCAACATCTCTCAGCTATAAACAATGGGTTCCTCTCGCAGGAAGAATTGCACCATCACCACACGCCCTCAGACAACTCTCAACTTGCAGCTCACGCTGTGAGTTTGGGAGGGGGAAGGGGGAATTCACAAAAAAAACCTCAGAAGAAAGGGTGAACACAAATGGGCTGCACAAGCGTGGTTTGGAGAAGTGAAGCACCTCTCAGTGCCTGCACTAAGGCAGGATGCTCTGACACCCCATCTCCTCAAGGCTGCAGATACTAGAACACTGGGGCATGAACTGGTGAGAACATCACAGCTTCTCCACAAGAGCAAAGCAAGTAATAACAAAAACACTGTGGTGTGATGAATTTTTGGATGCTTCCCAGAGTTCTTGCACAGCCATAACCACCTTCTGTCAAGTACGAACTCACTAAGGGTGCACCACAGTGCAAGATAGTCAGAGCTAACCATGACCTGCCTGGGCAGGAATACTTTTGAGTCACTGCCTTCAGAGATAGATGACCAACTAAATCCACTTCTGTCAAAAAAAAAAAACAAAAACAAAATACCACTGTCCCACCCACATTCCACAGAAGCAACATGAAATGAAGGAACCAGGTTTGAGAAAAAGGAGTTGCTACTTGGATGGTCTTGCTGGAAAAAAAAAATATTTCTGTAGTAACACAGCCATCTACTAAGTAGAAACCAAATCACATCTGATTAAAGACATTTTTCTCTCTCCACCCCTTCTTTTCAACCCCAGGAACAGGAAACATGACAAACCTACAGAACAAAAACTAGATGAGCTAAAAAAGCCTGTTCCATTGGCTTTGCACCAGGGCTTTGCCTCTGGTTCTGCTGAACACTGCATCTTTCACTGACAGCCACTGACTTTTCCCTAGGCCCATAATAATACTCTGTTAATCAAATAATCATATCCAAATTGTCTTAACCAGTTTTGTAAACTAAGTAAACCAGCTTAGAACACCTGACCCTAAAGTACTGATGCATAAAGACCAGAAATTAACTTTTTCTCCTTGAGGTTATAAGCTCTGAACCCTGCACAAGAAATCTGCATTATTCTGTTCTGCTACAAATATACCCTCCAGCTTTTTTTTTTTTTTTGGGGGGGGCTACTCTTATTGGATTTTATGTAATTATTTTTTCTCCCTAACTCCCAACTAGGAGAGATGGCAAAAACCCCCTGCTCACAATCATACTGCACTCTACTCTGTACCTGTACAAAGTCAGAGGGCTGTGACTGAGGACTCCGCCAGCAGTGAAGTCTCATGGAGTAACAAACACTGTCCAAAAAGCCTTCTCCACATCTCCACTTTCAGGATGCACTGTTTAATGTTACTTAGGAAATATTCTTCCAGCAGCAAGGGCAGTGGTTTCTAATTAAACACATCTTCCAAAGAGTGGAAATGGCTGAAACTATAAAGCCATACTTTGTATCAAAATTTAAACCACTCCAGAGCCTCTCACAGAGCCAAACCAGATCCCTGCTTTTCACTCAAAAAGCGTTAAAAAAAATCTTTCATTTTACTTGTAGCTTGTATGAAGTCGTTTGACTCACAAGGTTTCTAAATTTAAAAGCCAAGAAGTCATCAGCTGAAGGCAATGACGGGAGAGCTGCTCTGCACCTGCAGCCAGGATTGTCAGAGCCAGAGGCCAAGTGGGCTCCTGCTCCTGGCCACCCGGGCCACCGGGCACATCTGCAGAACAGACAGTCCAGGCTCCAACTCCTGCCCCAGGAAGCTCCTGAACTGCTGGACCTTGGCAGAGAACTTCGGGGAAGCAATGCTACTTGTTTGCTCTTCTCTCATGGCTTTATTGCTTGATTTACTGCCTGCCTGTTGCTTTCTCTTTTAGGGATGGCTTTACACACTGCCACCACCCAGGAAAAAGGTGGGGGAGGATATGAGGGAGGGAAGATAAATGATGATAAATGATTGCAGGGATCAGTAGAAAGAAAAGTGGCAGAGGTCAGTAATTACGACCAGAGAACCAGAAGGAGACCCCAAACCCCATCCTAGAGCATCCATCACTCCACAAAGGCATCAAAGAGCCAGAGGATACTGCTCAACAGCGCAACAAGCAGAGCTCCTCCTTTGTTCCCTCCTTCAGTTGTTGGTAACAGTCAGCTCAGCCAATATCAGGTGAAGGGCTTGTAACTTAGGGCCTCAGACAAGGGCTAGACTAATAAAAAGTTGATGGGACCAGTACAACCAAAACCTCCTGATGAGGGTCACAGCAGGACAGACTCTCAGCTATAGCAATCAGAACACACCAAGCCCTCTGTGCACCACTTAAGCGTTCATTGTTCAACTTCTCACCTTTGAAATGAATAAATAATTGAAATTTTAGGATGCTTAGACTCCAAAACACCTGGACATCAGGTACTGGTTGGAATGAACTCTATGGTTTGCAAGTGAAGTTACTATGAGATGTGTCACTTGCACACACATCCACAGCCCATCATAAATTATCCAGGATCAGGAGCAACTTTTCAGCATTGAGCAGTGAGACTCTCCAGATTTTTAAGTCATGCTAAAAGAGATTAGTTTTACAAATATACATTACAAGGACATACTTGCAAGAAAGAGGGCAAAAACTGGCAGCTTGTACATCTTGATTAGTTGCACTCACACCCACTTTCACCTTCTTGCTTCTGAGCACATCACAGCTCTGTCCTCTGCTGTTCAACAATGCCAGCTCTGAATTCAATATTCCAGTCAATTAAAAAAAGCATTTACCCACCTACAGCTTCAGCTGGAGATCTCAAGAGCACTTTGCTAAGATGAATACTGACCTGCTCAGTGTTACGCAGGTTAAATACTGTTTTATAGGCACACAGCTCAGCCCTGTTTACATGAAAAATTCAACTGACCTTTGTGGCTACATTGCTAGTGCAGCCCTTGTGCAGACCATTTATTTAAGTGGATCTTCTGTGCTCAGGTTGTATCAACCAGAGAAAGATATAGAAAAAGAATCTCCCCCCTGGAGCCTTAGATCTGCATAGATATCGCCTCTACAAGTGCCCAGAATAAAGTGAATGAAAACTCCCAGCCCTTCAGGAATGGGAACAGCAGTGGAAGGCAGAGCATGGAAAACCATCAAGGCCACATGTTCCTAAAAGAATTGACCCTTACTGACTTAAATGAAAAGCCACAAATTTAGTATTTACCTAAATGCCCTTTTGACTTTCTGCTGAAAAACAGCAGTGACAGAACTGTGGGGCCTACAAATCTCCCCTCAGTTAACCTTCAGGTAAAAAAAAAAAAAATCCACATTTTTTTCTTCTCCTGATCCTTCAGCACCTACCCACATACCAAGGTCATTAGTTTCAGGCTCTTCCTTAAACCAGCTATTAAAGGCCTCTTCAGAACAGGGCGAACTAACTGTGGCTCTTCTACTCTAATTTGCACCAAAATCTCATTTGCTCCACATCAGCTCCACAAAGAAATTCTTCTTAAGCATATACAGTCATATGCAGATCTATTCTATAATAGGGCACTGATTGCTGAGAAACTGGGAGTTCTTTGGGAAAAACAGCACACCACAAGCTGAGGATCCCACACTGTGCCCAATGCAATCCTACCTGCCACACTGGTGCCAGCTCCCTGTCTGCTTTGCTCTCAAGCCCCTCACTAGCAGCAGTTTCACTCACTCTTGGGCTGCAACATGAGCATTTATCTGCCCGTGTGGCACTCCATGCACCAAAACAGAACTACCAGAGAACCAACCAGCCTCCAGCCTGGCTTCATGGGCACTGCTCCACTCTCTACCTTGGTAATGGTTATTCCTTTAGCTACACTGGCCTCATGTTTGCTTTTTCCATCCCTGAGTTTATCAGAGAATGGTTTGGGTGGGAAGGGACCTTAAAGCTCATCTCATTCCACCCCCTGCCCACCTTCCACCAGCCCAAGCTGCTTCAAGCCCCAATATCCAACCTGGCCTTGGACACTTCAAGGGATCCAGGGGAAGCCACAGCTGCTCTGGGCACCCTGTGCCAGGGCCTGCCCACCCTCACAGCTAAGAGTTTTTCCCAATATCCTATCCATCCCTGCCCTCTGGCACCGGGAAGACATTCCCTGTGTCCTGTCCCTCCATCCCTTGTCCAAAGTACACCTCCAGCTCTCTCAGAGTCCCTTTAGGCACTGGAAGGGGTTCTAAGGTCTCCACAAAGCTTCTCCTCTCCAGGTGAACAATCCCAGCTCCGCCAGCCTTTCCTCCCAGCAGAGCTGCTCCATCCTCTGCTCATCTCTGGCCTGGCTCCAGCTCCTCCCTGTGCTGGGCCCCGGGGCTGGGGCAGCTCTGCAGGTGGGGTCTGACCTGAGAGGAGGTGGAAAATCCCCACCCTTGGTCTCCTGCCCACAGTGTTTCGGATAAGCCCAGGATACAGGCACTGATCTCTGAATTTAAAGCCTTTCAGAAGAGGCTCTTGGGAATCTAACTGATTAGTACGTAGCTGTCTTGTAAATTACAGAAATTATAACAGAAGGGAACATCAGATTACGGGAGAATTTTGCTTTGCAAACTGTGTTAGTTTAGATCTGTTTATTGAATAATTTCTATCACTTCACAAAGCATGGGGAAAAAAAGGGTACTCCTCTAATTCCACCAGAGATATTTATAAACACATATCAGAGGACTAACAGATGTTTTCTGTAGTACATCTGGGATTAACAAGCAAAAATATGTAATCATATTGAGATTAAAGGTAGCTGGCTCTTTAAATCCATCAGTCACAAGGAATTATGAATCATATGTACATATCAGATTTGGCAACAGAAGAGTCTGGACTAACCTTCTGCACTCCAGAAATCACAGTTCCACCCATTCTCACCCTGACTAGCAGATAAGGAGTCTCAGTCACTCCAGGAGAACAATCCCACTTCCAGTTGCAATGACTGCATTCCTCATGCAAATCCTTCAGCTCAACAAATCCATCTGCACCCAGTTCTGCTTCCTGACACAGCAGGCCACTCTCAGTGCTTGTCTTTCCAGAGGAGCTCATCCAGTCAGGGTGCTAGCATACAATTTTGTGGTAGCTCTATTTTAAATCTCATTTGCTGGATTAAAATAGTATGGAGTTAGAAGTAGTAATTATCAAACATCTGCACTTTCTCTAAAGCTGCAATGCTGTTTAACCAACACATGAGCTATAAACTCACTGAATGGAGCTATTCCAGATTAGCTGTAGAACAGTTCGGGTGAATTCCCAGAGCAGTAACAGATCCCATTCCTCAAGGTCATACTTTCAACACTGAAGTTCAGCAGCACGAGCTTTTGAGTGATGTCAGTTAAGGCACAACAGCAGGAAGCCCCATCCCGGGAAGCATTCAAGGCCAGGGTGGAGGGACTCAGAGCAGGTGCGGAGTTCGGATAGGAAGGTGTCCGTGCCATGGCAGCAGAGTGGAACCAGATGAGCTTTAAGGTCTCTTTCAACCCAAACCAGTCTGAGACTCATCATTATGCTGAGTGACTGTCTCCTAAGGTACTGTCCTAACAAAACGACACTCAGTCCTCTTTTATTCATCACGTTTCCTTTGGTGTCCAGCAAAGCTGAGAGACACCAGTAAAACAGAACCTAGCAAGTCCTGAACAGATCACCACGGCCACGTGGGCCCTCACTCCAGACCAGCCCCACTGTCCACCAATGATGAACAGGCTGGTTTGACCACTGAGTATTTTTGTGATCTTAACTGATTCTCTGCATAAGAAAGGTCATTTAGAAATCAAACAGTAACAGCAGATGTAAATTCAGGGCAGGCCTGAAGTACCACAAAAGTGTATTTTCAGCTTATAAATATTTCTACTTAATGGGGATTCCTTTGCAAGATCAGTTTCTGGATCTTACAGCTGCAGAAAGAAGATATTCATGCTGCTGAAAAAACACAAATTACTTTTCTATTACATCTTCCAATTAAATTTATCAGACCAACAGAAGCCCTATGAAGAAGCTGCACGTTAATGTCTGTCCTTACACATGTCAGCACAGAAATGCTGATGTTTCAAAGCCTGAAAATTAATTGTGAGGAAAGTATTTACATTTGTATTTTAAAGCATCGATTTGAGCACAGGATTTCTAATCTCTGCCCACTGCGCTCCCCCCGGCCACCTTGTATAAACTTTAAATCTCCAATGCAGAGGCCTATTATTAGAGCTGGCTGAAAAAAACCCGTAAAGACTGAAGGCACATTGTTTGTTATGGAAAAGGTTAGGGCAAAGCCTTTCTAAAAACAAAACCTACTAAACCTTTGTCTGTTTCTGCTGAGAAAAGTCAAAACATTGCCGTGATGTCTCAGAAACTGCTTCTTTGAAAATGACGAACAGTGACTCAACATCAAAGTACGTCCTTTTACACAACATGTTTCGATTCAGAAGGCTGAAATAAGTACAACAAAACATTCGCGTGGCCTTGGAGCCCCAAGACAGAGCAAAGACTGCACCTAGCGAAAAATGAGCTGGGCTTTCACCTTCATCAACACAATCCTGCCTACAAACCAACCCAGGAACTGAAATAAACAAGCCCAGAGCATGGTGTAGCCAGCAGGACTGAGGAGTGCAGCCTCTCCCACCCTTCCAGCCCCAGTGCAGGAAAAGCACAGGAAACCAGTAACTAGAGCACAAGTGACTGAAGCACCCAGAAAACACCTGCATAACTCCCACCCCCAAAAAACAACAGAAAAAGCCAAACAAAGGGGGAAGGGCAGCAAAGAGCTCCCAGACTAGCTCAATACAGATAGTCCAGACAGGCCTGCAGTCACGACTCCGAAAGCTGGGCTGAGGACGCGGCCATGGAGCCGGCAGCCCAGCCGGGCGGGAAGCGATCGATGACCCTCGCCAGAAGGCACCTCCGGGGCACGGCTGGCGAGCCAAGGGCACGCAGGCAGGAAGCCGTGCCTCGATCGCATCTAATTCTTCACTAAACACAACTGGAACACATACTTTCCTGCAACTTTCGGCCTGAAAGATTTCAGGCGTTTTGAACTGGTAGGAGCAATGAATAACAGGCGGGTGACCCAGGCTGCCCAGGGACCAACCCCACGGCCACAGGCAGCAGACACAGGGGTCGCACATAACCCAGGAGCAGCTGCGCTCTCCCTACTTTTTGTTTGGGAAAAGTAGCACGAAACTTTCTGTCAGCGAAGGAGAGGCTCTCGCCTTCCAGCACAGGAGAGGATTAGCGGTGGGTGTCAGAAAACGTGGCGGAACCAGGCGGGGCCGCGGGGTGTTCCCGGCTGCTCGTGTATGGCACCAGCAGCACGGCCGGGGCTGGAGGAGGGCTCGCTCGGCTGCGCCGCCCTGACGCACTACGGGTCCGGAAGGCACGGAGCGCGCCCAGGGGGCTCCCGGCCGTGCCCGGCCNCGCGGAGGAAATGGGCTCTTCCGGCGCCTCCCCGCCCGGCCCGGCCGCTCTTCCCGGCACCGCCCGCCGCGCCGCCCCCGCGCCCTGCCGGCGCCGCCCGCCCGCAGGTGAGGGACGGCGGGGACGGGACGGGACAGAGCAGGGCGGGACCCCTCACCCCGGGCAGGACAGGACCCCTCACCCCGGGCAGGACAGGGGGCGATCCCCTCACCCGGGGCAGGCCACCCTAAAACCCCCCAGGCCCCGCTGGGAGCCTGGCACAGCTCCTTGTGCCACTCGCTCCGTGGGCCGACGGGCAGCCTCCCTTCACAGCCCTCCACCGGCCGCCCCCAGCCCAGGCTCTTAGGATGCCACTTTTGCGGTAGAATCAACAAATTCGACGTTAAAATCTCGCCTTGTTCTCCTAAGCGCAGCATACCGGGGGTCTTTGGAAAGAGGGGAGGTGATGGATGCAGGGGTTTGAAGGAAACGGAGGGAAAGTGATAGCTGGGTTCCCCCTGGGTTTGTGAATTGGTATTTTGTTTTGAAAAACCAGATATTTTCACCTTCCTGAGAGCTGGTGCTTTTAGGGAAAGCCTTGTTTTCATCCAAATGTCTCTAATAACAAGATTGCAGGTGAGAGGACAAGCAGGGCCACAGGAACCCATCTAAGAAGAGAGGAAGGTTTTGGGAACCCAACCTCGACCTGCAGAGGCGGGTTTGGAGGTGGAGAAACTTGTCTTTGAGCAGTAATTTGTTTCAAAGTTTTCTTTGAACAGTCTCAGTGAGCCCGTTGTGAGAAAGAGCGATTTTTTTACCCTGCAACAAATTACTCTGGGACTTTCTATGGTGTGTTTTCAGATGGTTTTTAATACAAATCTCTCCAAAGAACTTACACTTGTACTAGATTGTATAGACAACTGAATAAATTGAATACATTTCATGACTCATTTGCCAGCACTTCTGAGATACCTGAATCTACACACTCCATCCTTTGTTATTAAGCAAAAAATAGAGAGATTGAGTAACCTGCAAGGAAGATTCATGCAAGGTATGTAACTGAGTGAGGGGGCTCACCAAGGTCAGTGTCATAGCACAGGTGACCACACAATGGTCAGGACTGTGACCTTCCTCCAGATCCTGGTTCAGTGGGATTTGCAGGGGTGTGTTTCCCATTTTTGCCATATTCCTGCAAGCCTTTCCTGCAGGAACATGTGTCCTACAGGGAATTAGATTGCACTTTTCCTTCCTGCAGGTTTAATCCAAGAAAGTGATCCAAGACAAGGAAGTATGCAGAGTACTGTTGTTTTGTAATCCAGAAAGAAAATAGGAATCAAGAGCCCAGCCTTGTCAGTGAGTGAAATTAGTCTAAAGAACGTGAGATCTATGATAATGAAATTGACTGAGATGCAGGTTATTAAAAAAAATACAGGTCTTCAGTGCCTCAACAAACAGACTCTCATATGGAAACACATGGAAAATAGATTTTTTTAACTTCATTGTATTTCCTGCTTATACCAAACCATTAATATTTGGTGTCAATTGCACCAGGGATCCAGACTACTCATTTCTGTCTGTAGCATACTCTCAGTAAAAATGGAGTTTACACTTCAATAGCTTGCTTTCTTTCATTACTCGTTTTAATATCATGTCTTGGCCTCCTGTGGTGCCTTCTACATTCGGCAGTTCTGTGTGCCTCACATCCTTTCAGGAAAAAATGTCAGATTAGAAGAAGAAATTCCTTTTTAAACCTACAGATTCAAAAGTGGAAGGCCTGGAGTTGTAGAGAATCACATGTTCTGCACTGCACCACTGAAAAGTCAAGGGAGAAGTAGAGATCAGCTGGCAGCTCTGTTGGTTCATGGAGAGAGTTAAAAGGCTCAGCAAACAAAACATGAATTTATGTAAAAATAGAGCCAGCTAGCTTGAGATTGGACTTTGTCTCTTAATTAACAGCTCTCTCTGAATCACAGCACTGGGCTCTGTCAACAAGACTAAAATGCAGGGGATGTTCAGACAGGCACCCAGCAACAGCAGCTCACATCTCCCATCCAGTCCATGTCATTGGCAGCTTGAAATCGAATGCATTTTCTGAAATGAGTTACAAGTCTGCTGCTTGACCTCAAATCTTCCTGTAACAGTGCTTGTGGTTTTGTAATCCCATTTTCCTGGTGGTTTTTAAAATGTTTTTCTTGCCCTTTTTCACTGGGTGAAAGCACAGGGTAAGCCAGGGGAGAGGACAGGGAGAGGGAGGCGAGGTGGCCGCACCGATACTGGGGGAGGCTGTGTTTGTACAAACGCTCCCGGTCTCGCCCGGTGGGGGCGATCCGAGGTGCCGCAGAGCAGAGCGGGGCTGGCGGCTGCGCACTCTGGCAGCCTGGCCCTGCTCCTCAGGTGTGTGCTCAAGGGCAGTCCCTGGCCAGGGCCACCTGGAGACACCGTGTGGGTGTAGCCACCGCAGGGGAGCTGCGCTTTCCTGTAAATCCTGGGCTGGGTCTGTGTAGGAAGGGGCTTGTTTATGTAGCACCTGCTGGAGCTCCACTGTCTGCCAGTCCCAGCGTACGCGAGGTCTGAATGATGTGCCTCACCTGGAACTGCATTTTCTATTTCTGTAACAACGCTCTTGAAGGGAAGTAGTTGCTCCGTACATCCATTTGCGCTCCATTTCAAAATGTTTGTTTGGTCTTTGTGGTTTTGTCTTTTGTTTTGGGGATTTTTTAAAGTGGTTTCATTTTGTTATTTGCAAGAAGTAAGCATTGCACCTCTCACGTCAGTTTCACAAGACAGGACTGCTGGGGCAGGAGGTGGTGAGGAGATTGAGAGGGATGAGAGAAGGGAGTAAATACAAAAGAATGAGGAAAAGATATAGAAGGAATGAGGAAAAGATATAGAGTGTTGTAATGGCAAGCTGAAGGTCCTGCCAGAGGGACTGAGTGGGCAGCAGGAACCAAGAGAGAGAGGAAAAACTCTAAATACTCTAAAGGAATCTCCAGGTTCAAATAGCAGCCGGTTGAGGCTCTCTGCAGGCTGATGTCATTATGGGCGTGGGGACAGCCCCAGGGCAGCCCTGCTGTGCCACCAGCTGTGTGACTGCAAGTAGCAGTCACCGGGCACAGCCCTGTCACCTGCTGTCCCCGGGCTGCCAGCAAGGGGCCAAGAGCAGGGCAGGGACTCACAGCCAGCGAGCTTTGCTGTAGAGGTCACCCCAAAGTGCAGCCTCCCTCGAAGACTGGGGGCTCTGATGAAGTCGGCAATGTAGCAAAGTGACAGAATGAGAGTCTGGCACCAATATCTCGTGTGTGCTATGGCACCAACTCCTGGGAGCTCTCCAGTGCTCATCTCAGCATTCCACACTTCTGGGAGGTATCACCATTCCTTTTCAGGGCTCAGGTACATAATAACTAAGATTATCTCACAATATCCAGCTAGGAATGAGTATGTGTACAGGCAGAAATCAAATCCCAGTGTCCTGGGGCAATGCATGGCTCAGGACTCTGGAAATGCTGGTCTGTGGGGCTTCTGGGGGGACTGCAGGTACACAGCCTCAGCTGTGACTACAACACTCGCCTTGGTGAAATAAACCTCAGTCAGGAGGAGAAGGGATTTACCCACACACCTGCAGCTACCCTGGGGCTCCCTGGCACCGCTGGCAGCGCAGGGATCAGACCCAGCTGATGCTGCAATGCCTCTGGGGTCAGCACTGGTTCTCTGGGAGCAGCAGGCGTGGTGCTCCTGGTGCTGGGGCTGTGCTCCCCATCACTGCCGCCCTCTCCAAGGAAAACTGTCTGCTAGAAACATGCCCCGGTTCCTAGTTAAGAAGCCATTGGATCCTAAGTGAAACACTCTCTTCCTGCACTGTCAAATGCTCCTGGGCCCTCCAGAAAGAGAAGCACTCTATAGCGCCAGCATGGCCAGGAGCAGAGTAGCTGTGGCACGGAGCAGCATTCCCCCGCACGCACACTACAGCACATGCCCGTGCTGCCTGAAAAAAATAGACAGAAGCTGTAATGAGGGGAAATTATGCCATCCCGAAAGGCTCAGCATGAACTGGGTTCACTGGTTGCTGTTCCTAGCCCGAGTAGTTTGCATTCACCTCCAGGTTCGCACAGCCTTTGTGTAATAAACTGTCATAGCCCCGGAGAAGGGAACATTCAAAAAAGCGCCCCGAGGCAATGCATAGCAGAAGTCTGAGAATCCTCCTGCATGAGTCACTGACCTCCACACACTACATCTATTTCAGCCTTTAATTAATATGGTTTTACATTTCTATGGCACTTTCCATCTGGAAAGATCCGAAAATGCTGTAGAGACTAAGGGGTGTACAGCACCATTGAAATGTGGTTCCTGTAGCGGTGGGACTGTGAGAGCTTAGACAAGGGCACAGGGGAAAAAGGTTCTTAATTTTAAATGCAGCCTCTGTTACGTCACTGAGTATTTCATATCTGTGGAGAACAGACAAAAAGATTTTAGTTTCTAAGGCACCGCTTGAGTGAATAACATTGTCGATTGCTTTTGTAATCCAGGGGGTATATAATGCAGAACAAGTGTTGGGTGATTTTAATTTGAGGTGTTAAAGGGTCACAACTTAAACTATAAATTTAAACCATTATTGGATCAAGGCTTTCCTACCTCCTGATTATTTATTCCCAAATGTTAGACACAAAGCAGAAGCCAGTGGAGGAAGCAAATCCCACGCTGACAGCACCTTACCCTGCATCTGGAACACCGAACCCTTGCGCATGCCCTGAAAGCTCAGCAGGATTGTGTAAGGCTTCAGCAAGGTCAAAACCAGCCCCAAGGAGCAAGTGGGGCAATGGAGAAAACCAGGAGGAAAGAGCCCTCCTGTCCCAAGGCTGAGATAGCCCCGAGGGGAGCCAGGGCTTTCCTGAGCCAGCACAAATCCCTTCATTTTTATTTCTAAAGATTAAAAAAGTTAAATCACTCTGCTCAGCAGATGAGCAGGGCCTGGCTTGCATGAGGGTGACCAAAAGGACTGTCGGCCACAGCTGGCATCCCTCTTACTTAGTACTTGGCCAAAGTGGGCTGGGAGCACTTGACCACAAAGAGTTTTCAAAGGAATGTCAAATTTCTCTTTTTCTCAGTGTGATTCTAAACTATTTTTATCTACCTCTTTCTGGAAGAGAGACACAGGCATTGCCACGACTAGTCGTAAACTTTCATTACTTCCCGAGGAGAAATTGCAGGGAAATTACAGGCTAGTGCACTCTTTTTATGTCTCTCCTGCTCCGGGCATGTCAGCACTGCTGCATTCCAGTCTACCCCCAACACATTCCTCCCTTCGAGTCCTGTCCCCTCCCCGCCTGCTGATGGACATTAATGACCTCCCTCCGTAATTAACACATTGAGCACCGCTGTCAGCACAAGATGAGTCCCCAGTGCTGGAAAAACACATTCTCTGTGTGCAGGGTGGGATCAGTCCCGACTGCCTCTTGACACCTGCTAGACCTGAGCTGCATCTGAGCTGCACACGCCCCCTGTGCCAGGGCAGTGGGGGCACACGGAGCCTGTGGCTGCCCCATTCCTGGTGTTCCCTTCGCGGTGGGAGCACCTGAACTCGCACATGCCACGCGGAGCTCCTTGCTGCAAAGCTGTGTGGAGAAACACCCTTAATCCTTCACATTTCAGCGTTGACGAGGAGGTGTCAGTAGCAAATATTAATTATCCCTCTCCCATAAAGACAAACACATACAAGCAGTTTCTATACTGTTGTAGGATCAGGGAAACTGAGGCAGAGCAGATGAGTGCTCCAATCCCTACAGCTCCTGCCCCAAACTCATCTCCCTGCCACTCCCAGCCCCGAGTCCAAACACTGTCTGCAGTGCACCAGAGCTCCCTGAGCCTGGAAATCCCACACCCATGTGGCTTTTTAGGCATGGAAACTTCATCCAAAGGGAGAAATTCTGTCGTCAAGGTGAAAAGCATTGCTACTGAAATGTGATCAAAGAGAGAGTTATCAACTTAAGTGTACTCAGGAGTTTCTGTACCAGACAGAAGTATCAACGAGAAACCAATCTTATAAGGTAGCTGCTATTGATAGGGAAATAAAAGGAATACAGTTCTTACCAAAGACCTAAGTTGCTCCAAATTGCTGTCAGCTTGAAATATCTTGCTGATAATTTGTTTCCAAATTCTTTCTCCCTAAATTTGATTTGTTGCTGTACAGTGGATGATCTATTCTGCATAGCACCTCAAAAAGCATTCCCGTTGCCCTCTCCCTGATTGTTTGTGAGATATCACTTCTGGGAGTTGGCAGCCTTTATTATAAAAAGGGACATCATTGCTTGAAAAGCAGACTTTTGTCTGAGGCTGTGGTATCTGCTGCCCTTACAAATAGCAGCTGAGATTACTGGGAGGAAAGTCATCAAGGAAAAAACACTTCTGCTCCCCATCGTTGAGCTTGTCCACATGGACAAGAGGCCACACTGTGTGTCTGTACCCGGGGGCAGGGGAAGGACAGGGCAGCATTTTCTAACAAGCCGTGAATAAATCCTTTCCCCAGGATCCCTTTCAAACAGGATAAAATCCCACCTCCTGTGGTACTGTAGCAAGAGCAGGAACATCACACCCAGCAACTTTTTTCTGCTGATCTCTGCTCTTTCTTACGTGAGGGAGTATGAAGTATCCTGCTGGGTTCAGTGATGTCTCCTACACGGTGTGTATGGGGCTTTCCCAGGCCTCTGAGCAATCACCCTCAGCTCTACAGAGATTTATTTCTGCACACTTGACATAGAGGCAGAAATGTGAAACTCCACCTCACCTCCCTGTCAGGATATGTCCAGCCTGCCTGTGGATGACAATGAGGAGAGCAGTAGCCTTGCCCTGGTTTTGTCTTTCAAGAATATAAATGTGTCTTGTCCTGTCCTTTCTCTGCTTAACCTACGCTGTCCAATGGTTTAAGCAAATTCAAGGAAATTCTGATTTGGAGACGAGGAGCTGCCTCAGCTTATTTACGTGGTTTTAAGGCATGGGCAGAAGAGAGAGACTTGGCTTCCCAGAAATAAAGGCTCTCTGTCATCTTGTGTATATGGCCACATTAGATAAAAAGAAGGAAGGTACTTCTGGATTTTTCTGGGAATGGGCAATTTTAGCACTTTTCTGCTCTCCAGCTTATTGGCAGTACCCATAGATCTCATGCTGCACCCTGGACAGGTCTTGATGCAATCCAGAGCATGAAGAGAACTGGAGAGTTGGGAGCTGGTGGAAGGATTTCACTCTACCCACGTAGGCACTGGAAAATTAATAATTGTTGCACATGCTGCTGGAGAGCACCACAAAACACAGTGCTAATTCAGCTGGCTGTAATTCTGCCACACAGTTTACTCTGACATCGCATCAGGGAAAGCTCCACTTAAGCAATTGTAACATCACTGAAAGGATGGAATTAAGAAAAAAGGAGAAGGAACATAAACCTCCCACTATTGTTATTTTCAGAAAGCAATAACAGGAAGAGCCAGTTAAAAGGCCTTGAGGCTCTGAGCTGTTATTCCTCTCTGGAAACCAGCCACATAATACACAGGAAAACCCTGGACTGTGTGTGGGGGCTGCTCTGTGCCCACCACGGGGATGTGGGCTCGTTCCCGGGCACATGAGCCCATTCCCCTGGGCAGGGCCCTGCAGAGGGCTCCCTCCCCACCCCAGCTGTGGCCACCTTGGGTATTTCCTCTGCTATGGGATGCCCTGGGCAGACAGTCCTACAGAGCAGCATCTCCCAAGTGCCAGTGGCAGGGCTGGAACACCTCTGTCTCCCCACACACAGGTATTGCAGCAGGGCTGCTCAGGAACCAGCAGTTTTTCCTCTTTGCAGGAGCAGGCTGAGCCTTTCTGAGGTGACAGAATGCAGGTGTCAGCCAGGCTGGAGCAGCACAAATCAATCTCTCACTGCTTAAAAATATATCTGTATACCAGATCTGAACCCTTTCCTCCAGAGTCTCGTGGCAGAAATGGAGTTTTAAAATGCTCAATTATTTATAGCTGAAATGCTGGGGAAAAAAAATAACCTCATTTGTCGTGCTGGAGCAGAATGTGCTGGTCCCCATCAGCCACTGCTTGCACAATCCATGAGAGTCATGAGATCTGGACAGGGGGATGAGGAACAAGGAGCAAGTAGTGCCTGAAAGCAAAGTGCCAGCACCCCAAAGCAGAGCCAGTTCACTCAGGGACATGGTCAAACCCAAATCATGACAAGCCTGAGGTGTCCCAACTGCTGCTTTCATGCCTGGGTGTTAATTATCACCAATTAGGTGGGGTGGGTGGTTCCTTAGGTACAGGATTCTCCTGGCAGACGAGGGGGAAAGGACAGGTTTTGTAGACCCACAGATGCTGTGCCGAAGGGGTGCTTTGGAGAATTAACAGCTTTTAGGAGGGAACCTGTGGGAGTTCCTCCAGAAGAGGACTGTCTGCCTAAACTTGTTTTTGCTTTTCTCTCCCTTTGTTTTGGAAGAGCTGCTGCTTGCCAAGGGCCTGGCGTGGGGAGTGGGCACTGCAGATCCCTGCTTGGTTTAGGAAAACCACAACTTGCAGTCACACATGACAGGAGGAACAGCAAGAGGAGAGGAAAGGGAAAGCAAAAATGAGAGACCAGAGGACATAGAGACATCGAGTGTCACATGGCTTCTGGATGGGGATTGGAAGAATTTTCCATGGCTTTAGAATAGAATTTAATCATTACAGCTCTGTAGAGCCTTTCTCTCTTACTGAGTTCCTCACTGGTGCCCAGTGCTCATGGACAGGCAGGAGCATGGGGACAATGAGGCGGAGGAATAGTTTGGAGCCCAGTTAAGTACCCTCATTTGTGTGATTTTATCCAGGAGGAGAGAACCATCACCCCTTCTCCCTGTTCCCTCCTGCGGAACAGACTTCATTCTCCCTGTCCTGGAGAACACGGGCATCAGGAGGGCTCTGAAATCCTAGTGCCTTGCACTTGAGCGCTGCTTCGTGGTGTGCTGCA
The DNA here is from genome assembly GCA_013397155.1 of Irena cyanogastra. NCBI lineage: Eukaryota > Metazoa > Chordata > Aves > Passeriformes > Irenidae > Irena > Irena cyanogastra. The sequence goes on from VWZV01002319.1 coordinate 167,268, forward strand.
CTGAGCAGTGGTTACAAACCTCAGGGATGATGAGGAAAGTGCCTGTAACCATGGCAATGCTCTGCAGCCACATCCTTCCCCCCTGCAGCTCTGGCCAGAGGACCTGGAGCCACCCCTTGTCCTGTAGCAAGCAGGAGCTGGTCCTGCCACCTGTATTGTCCTGGGGTAAAGGATACTTCCAGTCTGAAGGAAACAACCCCTGATAACTTGCAGCTGGTCACTACCACCTGGACATCAGGCAGGTGCCAACATCTCCCAAGGGTTATACATGAGTAATGAGAGGGTTGGCTCTCCCACTGAAGGGGTGAACATTATATGTGTGTTAAGAGAAGTTCTGTAGATGTAGAGTTCTGTTGCTGTAATGTGCCCTCCCCCTTGCACTGTTATCACGGGATGGCCTGGGACTGGGGCACTGGGGGAGGGTTGGCTTGTCACTGTGGCAACACCTGAACTCCATCCAAGGTGTAAGAAAGTGATTCCACCCCTGGATGGCCAGGAGGGGGTCAGCTGACAAGACTTTAGGAGAGGCTAGAGGTATAAAAGGCAGAGCATCCATTTTGAAGATGAGCATGTGGCTGGAAGTCACAGGGGCTCCCGGTGCTGTAAGTTTTCCTTATTTAGTCCTTTTGTTGTAATTCTTGTTAAAGTTTAATAAAATTTTAAAAAGTGAGCAGTTGTTTCTCACACAGGAGTTAAAGACAAGGGTGCCATAAGAGGACCTGCATGAAAGGCCCTTTTGCTGAAGCTCTGAGATGAGTCTTGGCCTGTCCCTGGGAGCATCTCCTGTCTCTGAGGCCTCTGTTCCTTCTTGCACACAGGAGATTTTGGGCCATATCATGCAGTGAAGCCAGTAAAAGTTACAGCATTTGACTGCTGAGGAATTGGTGACTTGGCCTTCAATTAGGCTAAAGCTGTTTAATTCCTTCCCACCTCAGTGCTACCTTCCTGCACAGTCCCGTTAGTGAGGCTGGCACACAGAATTGTAGGGATTAATGAGACAGGTGATTAAATACAGTTCTGATTACATCCAATCCTGGGAGGAGGGATGTGGAACTGCCCTGCTGTGAATTAAGTAATAAAGTGGGAAAAGGTAGAAAACATAGCAGGGCAGTGGTTCTATCTCAGTAAATGCCTGCCGGTGGTGGCATCTCTGCCCAGTGCAGGTGTCACTGCAATGTGATTTTGGGACCCTGGGCACACCTGGCCCTGAGCCAGGGACAGGTGCTTGTGCAAGGACCAGCAATGCAATCAGGAGGGAGAAACAGAGAAAAACACGGCTGTGCACTGAACTACTGCCACTTCCTTGTGCTGGTAATCTGAATAAAAATCCCATCTGCGCCACACTTCTGCCCCCAGCACCTCCTCTGACCAATGTAGCTGATCCCTGGGGGATGGTGCAACAGGTACCTTGTGGTGCAGAGCAGCAGCACTTAGGACAGGCAAATTCCAGCAGTACCTCCATACCTTTGCAGAAGCTGTCCAAAATCCTGTGGAAGTCTGAAAGTAGGGAGGTTGGGAAGAGTGATAGTCAAGACCTTCCAGTGAGAGCACTTCAAATCCATGGCTCTCAAAGGGCAGTAGCAGCCCTCTATCCCCTCCTTACAGATGGGAAAACCAAGGAAATTATTTGCTTTGTGTAACCCAGAAGTGATGGGAATGCAGCAAGATCCCAGACCAGGGAAATCTCAGCCCCTGGACCATAAGTGAGTCCTCAGATGTCAGCACCAGAGGCTATAAAACCGGAGCCCTGCTGGCCAGCTGGCTGGTGCATGTGTGGATGTCTCAGTGCTGGCTGGTCTGACAAGCAGTTCAGACTGCCCAGCCCCATGCCCTCCGTTTCACTTTCATCCCTTCCAAAGATAAAAGCTTCCCGTGAGCACTACTAAGATCGCTGAGAGCAGATAACTCCAAGCCACCATCTGCCTGCAGGCAGGCACAGAGCAGAGGCAGAGCCCCTCCGGGCAGGGGCTCTGAAACACCTGCCTTTGTGCTCTCCAAAACCTCCTGCTGCATGAAGCTGCCCCTTGTGCTGACCACAAAATGGCTGAGTCTTGATTGCATAGCCCCTGGAATTCAAATTCTCATTTTTTTGCCTGGCACTGAGGCACTTTATCCACACCCTCCTCCTGCTGCCAGCTCTAACGCAGTTATAGGGGAGCACTCAGCCCACTCAGGAGCAGAGCTGCCCGCTTGTAAACTTAATATTACTCGAGGTTTGCTCAGAGTTCATGCCCCAGGTTGCAGTTAGATGGAGTGAAGCAGTCCCAAGTGCTTCTGATGGATATAAAAAGGATATGCAATCAGACGTGCACTTAAGCAAGTGTATTGCCAAGTTAAATGACTACAGTTTTACTAAGCTAATTAAAAATGGAACAAAGCGATGATCAGATTAAGGTCATAATTAATAACTCTATAGGTTCAAATTATCCAGTCACCCAATAAATTCTCCTTGTAATCAGAGGGAGCCACAGCTGATAACTTGAGGGAATTTATGTCCTACTCAGAGGTCTTCAGGAGGCAAGAGCTGCCTTTGGAGCAGTGACCTCAGCTCCGAGGTTATGTGCTAACCCTGCTGCCCAGGAGACCTTTCCCTGAGGCTTCAGCGTCTGTTCCGGGTTGCCTCCTTCAAGGGAAGTGAGTGGACTCAGGAGGAGTGAGAGCCCCTCGGTCCCCGCCTCCCCAGAAATCAGGGCAAGAGTTACCACCCACCAGCAGAGTCTTGCCATGGTTTATCTCCACTTTTTAGCAGGGATGAAGCTTTCTAAGGAGCCCAGCATTTGGTTTGTGCTATATTTACACTTGGTGGTTTAAGACCCTCTTTTTGGATGCTCTCCAAGTGGCTGAGCTCTGACATCCCCCACTGGCAGACGTCAGACCCTTGGGTACCCAGCTGATGGGGACAGAGAGGCTGCCCAGCACTTCCCTGAAGCTGCCTCAGCTCCTCATTAGCTCCTGGAATTGCCCAGCGTGCTGCTCTCCATGCTGGGATTTGGACTCTTTCCATCCTCAATGCCCAGGGTTTGGCCAAGTTAATGTTTTAAGAGAGTTGTTTGTCTTCTTGTTGCTTGGAGCCTGGAACAGCTATAAGAGCAGGAGAGTCTGCCAATTATATGATCCTATTATTAATTATCTTAATTGCGAGTATGCTGCTAAGTGACATCTCCACTGGAGGCTTGTGCTGCAGCGTTCAGGTGCTGAATCCCTGGGGCCTGCACATGGAGACTCATCCAGACCCTTTTGGGGCTCACAAGCAGTGGGGAACAAGCCCTGAGAGGTGCAGGGAGAGCCCCACCACCCAAAAGACTTCCCAAAGCAGGAGGGAAAGAGGTGGGAGATGGGGATGCTAAGGGTGCTGGGGACACCATCGTGCCAGGATTCCCCGGAGCTAAGCCCGGGATGCACCCAGCACTCCAGGGGATTTCTGATGGATTCAGGGGAAATTGGAAAGGTCCCCTCTGGTTCTCCTCTGCCCTGGGGCAGCTTCGGCTGGTTCCCTCCCCTCCCAGACTGTTTCATAGCCTGAAGCTGCTGTTTACAAAAAGCAAATGTTTTACCCTTGGCTAATCTGCCTTGTTTGCAAAAGCCCTGAAGGCTCATTTTAATTGCAAGTAAATGATTCTTAACGATATAAATCACAGCCAGGGAGTGTTTGTGATATCTTGCACTGTAACCAGGAGTCAAGAAATGAATTAGTCTCAAATTGAAAAGGGGAAGGTTTCCATCTGAAATTGGGCAAATATGAGGCTTCATCAAGGAAAGATAATCACTTGGCGGGATAATAATGAGGCTTCAGCTTATCAGTTTTGCATGGAGAATCCTTAATACGCCTGTAGCGTGTTTTGCTGCCATGAGCAGTGTGAGAGACAACTCAATAAGAAAGGTAATGGAGAGAGAAGAGCTGCGGCAGCCTCCAGCTATTCCCCGGCCCAGAGGCTCAGACCCACCTGGCTTCAAAGAAAAAAGTCAGGAGAATGGAAACAGATCACACAGGTGTCAAAGTGTCTGGCTGGGCAGCAAGGCTCTGCTTTGGTAGGTCCCCCTCTCGCTCTGCCAGCACAGCCCCAAACAGGGCTCCCAGCTTGCTCTCTACTAGGACCCTGCCCAGGTTCTCAGCCTGCCTGGCTGGGACCAGCAGGAGTTTTTCTGTTGTTGCTCTCGGTTCCAGATGGATTAGCCCCAGACCGTGGATGTACAAAAGCATGGGGACAAAAAGCAGCCGAGGTCTGGTAGATTCGGGGTGCTGTTCCCTGTCTCATTCCTCTCCTGGAGGTTCCTCAATTGCAACGGATGGGTTCAGACTTGCAGACACTCAGCATCTCCTTCCCTCCCTTTGCCAGTGAGGACTCTCAGCCAGGACAGCATAGGGCTCTTTGGGAAGCAGCTGGCACAGCTGGGATATTCCCAAGGGCAATGGGGATCCTCCAAAGGCGACAGTGATCCCCAAGGCCATCCTGGCCCAGAGGCTGGGTGGGAAGCAGGGACAGTAGGATCTGCAATGGGAGAGTTGTCACAGCAGAGCTGCTGGACCTGCTGGCCAAAGGGTTCCTGTGTCCTGCTTGCTGTGCCCAAATGGCAGTCGGTAATGTGTGTGCAATTAGCAGCGGGCTGTAATTGCTGTCTGTAACCTCTTGGGCTGTCGGGAGGATAAACCCAGCTCAGAGAGCCTGGCGCTGGGCCAGGCTCTGGGTTTGCAGCCAGCAGGGCTGTGCCAGAGCCGAGCTGTGCCCTGACCCCCCTGCTCAGAGCCCAGCACCAACACAGCTCCCCTGGAGCATCCCCCAGGCCAGGCCGGGGGTCCTGACCCCGGGGAAGGGGCAGAGGCCGGGGCAGGGGCTGGGGAGTGGGTGCAGCTGCTGCTGAGCAAAGCTGTGGGTTCATTACCAACCTTTTCAAAACCAGAGCTTAAAAATATCCCCCGCTCACAGGGGCAGGCTCAGCTGCACGGCTGGTCCTCATCTCCTTCTCGGGATATAAATAGGCAGCACTGAATAGCAGCGCTGGCCCAGCGCTTTTCACGCTGCTGCACAGGAGGGGACGGTGGCACGAGCCCCGTGGGTGGCTGGGGACGTTGGCTGAGCAGCCTGGCCATGTCCCACCGAGTTGGGCCGTGGCTTCAGGTGTCACAACAGGAGCTGCTTCCAGCTCGAAGCAAAATGCATCCAGGAGAGCAGCCAGGAAAAGAGTGGTGCAGTTTTGGGATGAGGGTGAAGGAGAACTGTCCTCGCTGTCTGGGGTCTGCAAATCCCTCCTGGCCTCCCGGGACATACCCTGGGAATAGTGCTGGCAATGGGAGCTGCTTCTGAACAAGCCTGGCTTTTCTTTCACAAGGTTTCAAAGTCTTTTAGGAGAAATGGGTGATTTTGTAATGAATTTTGTGGCAAAATTATAAATTTGCCATTTGTGAAAGAGGAGTCTCCTGCATTATGGTCTTTTGGTGGCACTGGATGAAGATATTCCCACATCATGTGTCCTCCAGAAAACGTGATATCAGAGCAGAAGGAGTACCCAGGAGAGAAGGAAATAAATGCTAAAATAAAAGAAAAAATACCACTTTTCCTTTTTCGGCTTCTAATAAGAGCCTGGTATTTAATAATGAAGGAGAGTCAGATGCCCAGATATGCCCTTATTAAATGAAAGGTGCAAATGTCTTTGCTTAATCCACAGTGCAGCTCTCAGACTAAACACAGGGCAAAAGATCTTAACACCTCTTCTGAACAAGTGGATGCTCTTGTTATTCTCCCTGCAGCTGCAGCTTTTCTGTTCAGGAAGCTCCTCAACTGCTTCATCACAGTCCTCCCTAGACTATCCCCTCTGTTCTGGCAGGAATTCATCATCACTCTCCACATTTCAGAAGATGATCCATTACACAAAGGGAAGTGGAGGAAAAGCTCACATGAAGCCTGTCCCATTGTGCCCTTGAAGCAAATTATTCACAGTGTCACCAGGAGAGGCCATGAAATAACCCTGGGTGCTCTGTGGGCTGAGCGAAGCAGGAGGAAAAATTCATGCCCAAAGGCAAGGTGAAGAGTTTCTTGGTTGTGAATGATATTTTTAAATTGCAATGAAGTCTCTTCTGAAAAAGGGTTGGGAAAATCTGCCACAAAGTGAGAACCCCTCATAGCTCCATCACTGTTTCTGCAGGCTGGGGCTTGGCTGCAGAGAGCCACCAGTGATGGCTGTGGTGGCACATGGCTGTACTGGAGGGTGGTCTGCAGCTGGATGTCCCTTTCATCTGCTGGCCCTCCAGGTCAGTGTCTCTGGTTGTGTCACCACGTAGAGGCTGGGGACAGCCTCCATGGGGACAGAGCTGATCTCTGCAGCCCTCAGGATTCCCACAGCTGCATGGGGGCTTGATCTTGCTTTGTCTCCTATTCCTTTCCACCAGCAGCAGAAATCTGCTCCGTGTCCTCCTTGATTTGGAGGAGAGGGACATTTAATTGCTCCCTGAAATAGTCTCTCTTTCCAGCACCTATGCCAAGGAAAAGGGGATGCTCTGAGCTAGCTGCCTGCCTCAATAGCCTAGGCGTTGTCATGAACACTTGCAACCACCCCTGTCGTGTTGGCCATGTTACACCCTTTAAAGTAATTTTCTGTGGAAAATGCTCATCTCATAACCATGACACTAAGGGAAAGCTCGGTTTTGGGCATCCCTGCTAGAGAGGGCAGAATCAGTGCCCAGACTGGGAAAGGCTGTCCCAGGGTACTGTACTGGGAACAGCCATGAGCCCCTCCAAGGGCAGAGATGGCCTTTGCCTCTGTCCCCAAGTGAAAAAAAGCTGTAGCTCAGTGTGATTTCATGAATCATCCCCAGCATGGGTCACTGCTCCCTGGGCTATCATTTTGTTGGGAATTGGCTCTTGCTGGTTCCTTTGCAGCAGACAGGGCAGGGTGGGAGCCAGAGCAGGGCAAGGGAACACTGCAGCCAGCCTCTAGGGTAGACAGCTCTCTTCCCAACTAAAGCACCGGGCCAAAATCAGCCCTGCCAGAGCGACTCACCTTTGAATCTCCAGCTGCTCTCAGGGAACTGGAAATGGTGGTGACACTCCCCTCGTAAGCAGATTATTTCTGTTGGGCGCTGGGCTCTTTGCCTGCACACAATCGGTCACTAATCACATCTTTTTCACCAGTTAACTTGGGGCTTTATCAGTCTGAGCCCTTGCCTTTATCAGATCTCAGCCTTGCTGGGCCGATGAGCATCTCTTACGCTTCCCAGGCTCCCTGGAAGATCTCTGCCACTTATTTGAAATGTGCTGAAATGATGCCAGGCTTGGTGAAACTGCCTCTCCTGGAAATCCCTGCAGCTCTCTGAGGTGCTCCCAGCTCAGTGCACAAACTGGAAGGAGCAGCACACAGAAGCCTTGTGCCCACAGTCCTGGGGGGATCCATCCCAGCAGAACCTGCTCCCGGGGCATGCAGGGTCACACAGAGGTTTAGGGACTGACACAGCTGCTGCAAGGGGCAGTGGGAGAGGAGGAATCTGCTCTGTGCAGGGTCCCCATGTGCACACACCCTTTGTGTGTCAGACCCAAAGCTGTCATTCTTCTTGCTGTGCCCCAAGTGATGCGCTTGGTGCCCTCAGTGACAAGGTGATGTCACCCAGTGCCCTGGGTGATGCTCCCTGGCCCCGGCTCCTCAGCAGGGTGAGGTGAGGCCCTGTTTCATGGATGACCATCGAGGAGGAGGAGCTGCACCTGAGCCCTGGCTGCAAACCTCCTCCTGTCCAGGGTCACAGTGAAGCCACCAGCCACACATCACCCCTGGGAGAGCCTTGTCCATGGCAGCCCTGGCAGTGCCACTCAGGAGCTGCCATTTATTTTGCTGACTCAGCAGGATACCAGTGGCTCCCAGCACTGCATCTTCCCTCAGCAGGGTGAAAATGGCTCTGGAGCTCGGCCAAGCAGGTCCAGCAAGAGCTGGAGCTCTCCTTTGCACCCCGGAGCCTCTGGAAGTCCCACATCCTCAGGTGGCTCCAATGGGCCGTAGGGAACGAGCGGCTGTGCTCACCCTGCCTCAATGTCTCATATGAGAAACAGAGATGAAAATACCCTGGAACATGGGCAAGGAGCTGGGAAAATGGATGGGCTGCTTGAGAAGCACCTCAGAGAGCGATGCTGGGTGCCACAGGGCAGCTTGGGAGGAGCTCAATACCCTGGGCTCCGCTGAGCAGTGCAAACCCGGGAACAGAGTGATCTCACAGCCCTGCACCCTTCACTTAGGGCCATCCCTGTGGCATTCGGGCAGAGCAGCGTGCAGGAAAGGCTGGATTTCACCTCACCTGGGTGTTTTTTAGCTTGGCTGTGCCTGCCTCTGTGACTGAAGAAATCCTTTTAAGTAGGAGGGCACGTGTCTTCAATGGGGGCATCCCAGCCAAGCCAGGACTGGATACACTCAGAATGTTCCTCTGCTGCTGGTGCCAGCCACACTGTGGGATGCAAGGGTTAACCAAACCCAGCTCAATTTATTATCTTAACTCAAAATAAGCTTTTTCACAGAAAGCAGCTGGGTGTGTGGAGCGAAACTCATCACTCCAGGGATGCTCAGTGCCGCTGAAGCCAATTTCAGGAGTAAATATGTATTTTTAATGTATTTCTTGTTATGAAGTAGAAAAGTGACGTGGCTGGATGGTGGAGAACTTACCTGAGCTAATGGCCCAGCTGGAGCTCTTCCAAGCAGTCTGTTTAAGGAAATGGATAGTTTGGGGCTTAGCTCAGGCTTTAAATGCTTTTAAATAGATCTGTGCTGTTTTCCTGCTGTCCCTGTCCCTGCCACAGCGAGGGAGATGGGTTCTGCTGGGCTGGCTCATGCTTGGGTGGGAGAAGTCCAGAAAAGGCTGAAGTGGACCTGGCAGAGGGCTTGCTCCTCTGAGCAGTGTGTGATGCACAGTGCTGGAAAAGCCACCAGCTCCTGGCCCGTGTTTGCCCCCAGGGAAATGACTGTCCCTGCCAGGCAGAGACCCACCAGCTTGTCACCCTCTCTCTGAGCCTCCACCCGAGGGAGGGAGCAGCACTGCCAGTGACCCAGAGTGGTAATTAGCCTTTTCATTCGGGTACTGCCACAGCCAGGCCAGTCCATGAATTCTGTGATATTCTGCCAGGTCTGACACACATTGGCAGGTTATTCAAACGCCAGCAGCTCCTGTTGGAGCTGGAGAACTTCCTTCTCTCTCAGCTGGAGAAAAGCCTGTCACCAGCCCAGATGCCTGATCCCAGACTCCAGGCCGCCATTTCCTCTTCTCTGATCTTGCCCAGACCTCTTGCCTCCTGCAATGACTCCTTGTTCCCGAGCAGCTCAGGGCAGCTCCTTTCTTGATCGCTTGAGTGGAGCCAACAGCTCTGAGTCAGCAGAGCACTGCCTCCATGCTGACCTTGGGGGACTGAGGCACAGAGCACTGGCCAGCAACATGCCTGAGCTTTTCAGGAGAGTGCTGGGCATTTGCTTGGAGAAATCTCTCCAAACATCATGGAAAAGGTGAATTTTGGAGCTGTGTTTACACATGTTAACGTGGGGCCAAAATCTGGGCAGGCTCTGAACTTAGACCCTATGAAGGAGAGCAAGGTTTAGTTTGATGGGGAGAGCCTCCGGGTTGGATGCCCAGGGGATTCCTGGATGGAGCTGGTTGCATGTGGTGGAGACAGCCACCATCCCCCCCTGGAGGAGAGCCCTGACAGGTGCCAGAGTCAGCAGTGCTCCGTGTCTCCTGTGAGGTGGCTTTTGGTGACACGACATGAGCTTTGAGCCTCAGCGCTGATCTGACCACGGAGATGGGAGATGAAGGTGCTGCCTTAGAGAAAGCAGCTCTTCAGCTAAATTCCCCTGCAGGGCAGCGTCCAAACAGCTTCACAACCTTTTCAACCGCATGACAGACTTGAAAATAAAATTCCAGTAATGGATTTAGGGGAGTGTGCCTTTGTCCGGCAGGATGGTGAAACAGTGCTGTGCTATGATCAGCTCCCTCACTCATGCTCTAATGTGGCTTCCAATTAGCTCTGGCTCAGGATCGGCTTCTCCTGCTGTGCCGGGAATGGAGGAGCCAGGATGAAAGGCCCCGGCCACGTGCCAGGTGGGCTGGGGACACAGGGAGAGCTCTCTGGGACCCTCATGGAGCCCTGGCCAGTGGCTGGGTTCCCCCTTCTCCTTGATGTGAGCTGTGCATGTTCACCACTAGTCCAAAGGCCAGCTCAGAAACTCACTAAAAATAGAGTATTTTATATGTATTTCTAGATGATAGAAGCATTATATCATAGAATCATAGACTGGTTTGGGTTGGAAGGGAACTTACAGCTCAGCTCATTCCACCCCTGCCATGGTAGGGACACCTCCCACTATCCCAGGGTGCTCCAAGCCCAATGTCCAACCTGGCCTTGGATATATCCAGGGGCAGCCACAGCTGCTCTGGGCACCCTGTGCCAGGGTCTCCCCACCCTCCCAGGGAAGAACTAGAGATGGATATATATTTCTACATAATCTATATATTTCTATATAATCTACATATTTCAATAGAAATATGTAATGATATACATGTCTATCTATATATTTCTATAGAAAAGAAGAATTATTATATTTCTATATGATCTACATCTAGAGGAAAACCCTGCTGCTTACCACGATGTGCCTTGCCACCCTTCCAGCAGCAGCTGCAGCTGCAGGGACACGCATGCTGTGCCTGCTCCTGCTGCCCACCCTGGGCTTCCCACAGAGCCATTACCAGGTTTCTTAGTGTCCCTTAGGGTCAGGGGCTCTGGGAGGCTGAGATCCAGCCCATCCTCACCATCCCCATCCTTCATCCCTTCCTACCCCAGTGGGCATCTTTTGGGAACAGGGACATTGTGGGAGGAGAGACGTTGCAGGAACAGGGACATTGCGGGAGCAGGGACATTGCAGGAACAGGGACATTGCGGGAGGAGAGACATTGCAGGAACAGGGACATTGCGGGAGCAGGGACATTGCGGGAGCAGGGACATTGCAGGAACAGGGACATTGCAGGAACAGGGACATTGCGGGAGCAGGGACATTGCGGGAGCAGGGACATTGCGAGCGGTCTCACTTTCCCTTGGTGGCCAGAAGGCAGGTGCTGGCCATGGCCAGTGCACGGCCCAGCAGTGGGGCTGGGTAGCCCTGTGCAGGCTGCGTGGTTCCGGGGACAGCAGCAATGCCAGAGGGCTCTTCCCAGCCTGGACAAGGGTGCCGGGTGTCCCACGGGCACGCAGGACCGCGGCCCTGCGGTTCGCTGCCGCCTGCTGAGCGCCACAAACACCTGGGGAGCCGGAGGTGCCGGAGCCGGGACGCGGCTGAGCCACCGGAGCGGCCCCAGCCCCGGCCGGGCAGGCGGAGCAGCCCGGGGCCGCCCCTGCGCTCCATCCCTGGCACGCACGGGGGCTAGAACGGGAAATCGCTCCTGCATGCCTGCAGAGCTTGGTGGTTACTGAGCTACAGGGTGGCACACTCTGCTGGCACCTCGCAGGGCTCGGGAATAAATACAGGAGACGGCTCGGGAAAGGGGGTTCTTCATGTGCGGGGCGTTTGTCCCGTGGGCTCCCAGGCTGTGCCGGGCTTTGTGCTCTTCGTGTGTGAATTAAACATCAGCTGAATTTGCTGGTTTGGGGCCGGGGATGCTGAGTTATTGCCTGGCGCGGGGCATTTCCTCTTTTTCCCCTGCACTCCAGGAAGTCCCTTTGCTAGAGCTGCATCTCCCCCCTCCTCCCATTTTTGCAGGAAGCTGTGACACGGTGATGGGGACACCATTCCTAACCCTTCCCAAACATCCAGAGGTGTCCTGGTGCCACCAGACCCCATCAATGACCAGCAGTGATGGCTCAGTACAGGCAGGAACACTTGAAATAGCCCTGCCAAAATGCAGTGGTTTATTATTATTATTATTATTATTATTATTATTATTATTATTATTATTATTACTACTACTACTACTACTACTACTACTACTACTACTACTACTACTACTACTACTACTACAGGCACGTCAGAGCCCTTTAGGGTGGTCACCTGAACAAGCTGTGAGCAGGACAAGCCTGGCTGGATGTACAGGAAGGGCCATTGAGGAAAGGTCCTGCTGGGTCCCCCCCAGAGGATGACAAGCCCAAACCCAGCTCTCAGTGCACGCATAGGAGCTGAGCTGGCCCTGGAATAATCACTGCCTTTACAGGCTGAGAGGCAGCTGCTCCTCTCCAGAAGGCTGGGCTGGAGCCAAGGCTATTTCCCAGTGTCCAAAGGGAGATGCTGCCCCTCGGGTTCTGCCTCTGGCTCCTTCCCACATGCAGCTGTGGGTGATGGAAGCTCCTTGCTCCTGGCTGACCAAAGCCTGAGCCATGCTCTGATGGGCAATGGACCAAACTCACAGTCCCCAGACTTCACCCAGCCAAAATACATAAGTGCTGCTGCTCAAATGCATTGGGGATGCTCCAGATCCCTGCTGGACATCAGGTTTGAGGGGGTTATTTAAGAGAAAAATTCATGTTTTGCTGGTGAAGGCAGAAAGAACAATTTTTGTCTCTTCTCCATAAATCTAAGTTCCACTTGCTCCCAAGTTGACCCAGTAATTGTAATTCTAAATTAAATGTAAATGTATTGGCTGCTGGTAAAGGTCATTCCCCATAAAATGGCTATGTTTGCCTCTCCTTCAGATGCATGAATACTAAACATGTATAATTCACAGGATCATTAGCAGATAAAGATGTTTCCCACCTCTGCTCCCTAATCCTCACACAAACCCATTTTATACGTCAGTGGGCAAAAGGAAAACTGTTCACTCTTATTTAATGCTTATAGATCGGGCTGTCTGCAGTGAAAAAATGCAAGTGCTCAGCATTCATCAGGATCCAGCCCACTGGAAATGAAATCCATGTCTTAGAGGAGGCAGAATGACCACAGGATGTCCTTTAGGGCTCTGTGTAATTGAGTCTCTGCTCTGCCAGATCATCACCCTGGCTTGAAAAGAGTGGACTTGGGTTGAGGTCTGTGAAACCTCCTCCAAACCTCCTCTCAGGGGAGTTAGGGAATGCAGGTCTAATGAGGACTCAGAAAGAAAGCACTGATTATCTCTAGAGCTCCTTGGGTTGAGCTGGGCCACATTGTCCCTGCTCAGGGAGCTCCTAAAACTGGGCAATAACAAGCAGGAGGAGCAGCGCTTCAAAGCTGATGACTTTTCCACCACCAAGTGCTGAAGAAGGAAAACCCACGGGGTCCAGCAGGAATCATCCCCTGGCGATGGCAGGAGGTGGCCAGGCAGTTTCCCTGCACAGACTAAGGCAGTAATTCACAGCATCCTCCAGTCGCTGCTCAAGTCTTGTTGTCTGAGAATGCCACAATTTCCTGAGCTGTGATCAGGAGCTGAAATTGCTCAACATTTAGGATTTTCTCCACTCTTTGTTGACTGATTGCAAGCAATCTGCCACAATCTGCTGGAGCTGTCACGCTCTGGAGGCAGAATGAGCAGTGGGTGCTCGTGCCAATGGCACGGCTTTGCTCTTAAGGCCCTGCTAGCGATTCCTGAGCCAAATGAGGGTCTTGCAGCCACCCTCTACCCCCACCCCCATCTGCAGGGAATTTCCCTTGCTGGGAGGCTGAGTACCAGATCCATTTCCTGGCCCTGGCATAGGGATGAGGAGGGTCTGTCTCACCTGCCAGCAGCTGAGCCAGCTCTGTGCTCTCAGGGCAGCTGAGATTCACCCCTTGCAGTTTTGGGGTCCCCTCCTCCGTTCCCACTGGATGCTCACTTCTGAAATGTGCTGCCCTGGAAAGGCACAGGTTTTGTGACAGCAGAGGTTGTCAGCTCAGCATCCCTGGACACAGCCCCAAACCACCCCAAATTTGGCTGCAGATGGACACAGCATAGATGAGCTCCAGCTGCTCTCTCTCATCCAAGCCACTTCCCGGGGAGCAGTAGGGGTTGGGAGCTCTGTGGGGATGTGTCCTCCCCATCACAGGGATTGTTCCTGGGCTGAGCAGCACGGTGCTGCCCACAGGTTTATTTATCAGCAGCCTGGAGCACAGTGCAGTAACACTGAGAAGAGTGGGAAGCCAGGCTGCAGCAGCAGCAGCGGTGTGAAACCATGCAGGAGGTGAGGCTGGAGACACGGCCACCAACCCACGGGGCTGCAGTGCCCCGGAGATCAGTCAAGGACACAGGGCTGGGACAACCCCACAGGTCTGAGGGTTTGGGCTTCAGAGGGCTCCCAGCTGTGGGCAGAGGGCAGGGGGCAGGGGGTGCACAGGGAGCAGCAGGATTCAGTGCCCTGGAGGCTCTCCCTGAGCCACTGCTGCTCACCCAGGCGTGGCTGTGCCCATCCCAGGGGTGATGCAGGTCCTTCCTCTGTGCTCTGAGGAAAAGGCAAGCCTTGGTGAGTCTCAAGGTGACTGAGGTGCCCCTGGGTGCTGCTCAGAGGGGGTGAGGTGCCTGCTGTGATGAGTGAGGGTTCCCTGGAGCAGTCACAGCACAGGTGGTGCAGTCCCTGGCCAGGGAGCTGTCCTCCCTGCCCTGGAAGCATCTCCCCAAATGTTCAGGGAGGCTGGCAGGACCTGGGCATGGCTCCCAGGGGCTGCTGGACTGCTCATGCCTCCCGTCCTTCAGCTGGCTGGGAGGTTTGCAGCAAGGAGAGAGCTGGCAGGCCCTTCCTGGAAGGTCCTCATTCATGCACTGACATGTTTATTTGCATACAGACATTTTAGGCTTTTTGTTGTTGGCTGACTTATTGTACGAGTTCTCAAAGCTGTGATATTGAATTATAAATTGAGACAGTGTATCCATGAAAGATTGCTCTTTGACTATAGGCACCACTATCAAATATGACAGTCACAATAAATGCATGCTTTAAAGCCAAGCTAAATATGCTCTGCAATCCAAGATGTGCAAATCAAGCAAGTAGAAAAAGAACCGTAATTTTTTTTTTCCACAAACAAATCCCAAACCTTGGGTGATGATTTTGTTTAGCTTTATGTCTTGGCTCCTTGGCAAAATACTCAGGCAGCAGATAATGAAATGACCTACTTTTGCTGTCTTTGTTCATGACAACACATAAATTAAGAATTATGCCCTTTCAAATTAAACTTATAACTTTTGCAGAAATTAGAGTGCAATTTCTGCGGCAGGTTGGAGGTGAGGGAGGGGGAGGTGGTTCAGCTTCTGTGAGGCTCCCCTGTGCTGTGCCCACTCCAGGAGCAGGAGCTGAGCATCCCAGTGGATGCCCCACCACCAGCAGGGTCCTCTCCTCTCCTCGCTGCTCTGACTCATTTGTGCTCACCTCGGAGGCCTGGAGGCTGAGCAGTGCCATTCAGCTGAGGATTTCACCAGCGCCCCGGGTCTAACCTAAGCCTTGCCTTGGGAGTTGTCACAATCGGGCGTCCCTGGGAGAGAGCGCTCCCCTCCCTCTGCAGGGGAATTGTTCTGCCTCCACCCGCAGGCGATGCGCAGGGTGCTGTAATGCTTCCTGACTGGGTGACAGCAAAATAATGTTTGCCTTAATTGAATTTCAGATCGGGAGCGTGGGCTGCAGCCCTCGGGGCTGGGGGGGCTGTGGTGCTCCTTTGGGGTGGGGGATCCGGGCTCCCCGCGGGGCTTGAGGCGATGCTGAGGGACAGAGGAATTATTTGTTCGACTGAGTGGTTTGTGTCTGGCTATCCTTGCCTCCGGATCGGACGGCTAGGTCAGAGCAAGGTTGTTCAGCACGGCTGTGTAATTTCCTGAGGATGCCGGCGGCAGGAAGAAGGATGGAGCGTGCCCGGGGGTGATGCTGGCCAGCCCCAGGTGGGCTGCGGAGCTGAGAGAACTTCTGTCCTCCCCAAACCCCTCAGATGGATTTAATAGTCTACAAAATCCATTATGAAACCCAACGACGTATTTCCACAAACAAGAGGAGAAATACAGCACTTGGAGCTCTCCATTCCCTGCAGGCACGGGACGAACCCGTGTGTGGTAGCGGCAGTGGCAGCGGCAGTGGCAGTCCCAGTCCCAGCCCTGGTCCCCTCCACGAGCCCACCCAGGCCCCTTCCCAAAGGTGATCGCTGGGATCCGGAGGTGACAGCACTGCTGGGTCTTCATCCCTGGCAGAGCCCGGCAGGATCCAGGGGCAAGGTGTAGGGCACAGACAGTAACACACCCTGTGAGATAAGCAGGGCACCCTAAACACATCCCTGACCCCCTGCAGCCCCCCAGCTCCACGGGCAGTGATTCCTCTCCCACAGGAGCTTGCAAGTTCTGCACTGCTCCTGGCAGGGCTTTGTGGGCTCCCTGCCCTGGCAGAGCTCTCCTGCAAGCTGTGAGGATGCTGCTGCCCTGCACTGAGGTCTGGACCTGGCCCAGAAGGGGTTTGTGCCTCAGATGCTGGGGCAGCAGGAGCCTGAGAGGTGCTTACACAGCCTCTCCTTGTGCTCTTATTCCCAGCGAGCTGCAGGTGAATTCTTCTGGCAAGAAGGATTTGAGGGTTAGAGGGTGACGGGCTGATTTGAGGATCAGAGGCTGATGGGCTGTGCTCCCCAAGCCCTCTGTGTGCAGGGGATGAGTGGTGCTGGGGGGCAGAAAAAGACCCCCCACAGACCCCAAGCCACACAGTATCCTGTGCTGATTCCCAAATGTGTCCATCACCGAGGAGCTGAGTTTACTGCAGGGGTTTGGGGGTGCTGCGCCTGGCTCAGCCTGGCTCAGGCTTTCGTGCCATGTGGGCAGGTGGAGGCTTCATTCTGCTGGAGCAGGAGAGCAGAGCAGCCTCTGAGATGCTGCACCTGCAGCAGAGACCCCAGCTGTGGGGTGGGTGAGCATGGCTGGCAGCGGTGACCCCACTCTGCTGGGCATTCTCTGTCACCTCCTCAGCACTTTCCATCAACCCTCTTGGTGCTGCTGGAGTTTTCCAGGCTGTCCTGCAGTGCTGGCCTGGGTCCAGTGGCCCTGAAGGTGGTGGCTCTGCTCCCTCTCCAGGCTGGCTTCTGTCTCCTGCTGGTTTTGAGCAGTGGCTGGCAGGAGCACTTGTACTTCTTCCTTCCAGCCTGTTGTTTCCAGGTTCAGTGAGTAATTCCTGATGAGCCGTGATTGCTAAAATTAAATCCTTAGGATTACAAACAAGAGGGCTGAATTAATATTCCTGCGCTGTGTGCTGTGTTAACTCCCTCTGGGATGTCTCACCTGCTGGCTGTGCCTCCCTTGCAGGCCTGGCCCTCCTGCCACTGGTCCCAGTGCTGCTGTGGCCAGCCAGAGCAGGATAGGGCCGCTTGGTGCAGACCTAGACCCAGCTGAGAGTGGATGTGCGAGTCACAGCTGCTCTTCATGCTGATCTCATCTTTGAAAATATCTTATTTAGGTCAGATTTCTTTTTTTCCAGGCAGATCTTCTGCCAGTCTTTGTTTAATCTGAGCTGTCTAATTGGGGCCCCCAAATTCAGCTGAACGTGCTGTTAGTCTCATTGAAGAGCTCTTGCCTCATGGGTTGGGTTTTTTCTTTTCCCTTTTTGCAGAGGATTGATTTTCCTGCCAGTGTGATTCCTCCCCACTGAAGTTCCCATCACCGCAAAGTTCAGGCTCCTCTTTGTTCTAATTATCACTGTCTCCACACAAAGTGAAAGAGGCAAATGCTCTGCTCTATTTTAGGTGTAACTGAGATGATAGTCCTGCACAGCTGGGAAGGCTGCAGGATGCTCTTGCTCAAAGGATCATCTTTCCTCGAGCAGAATCAAAGGAGCAGCCAGTCTTTGGGAGCACCGCAGGAAAAGCCACGTCTAGCTGGCCAGGCTGTCCCCAGCAGGGAGCAGCATTGCTGTCCCCCAGCCAAGGCAGGAGCTTTCCCTCCCCCGTGAAGAAACTGGAATTTTTATCATCCCTGAAGCACCCCAGGGATGCTCCTTGTCCTCCTATGATGGAGGAGCAGATGCCCATCCCTGGGGACATTAAAGGCCGGGTTGGATGAGCTCTGCTCAGCCTGGTCTGGTGAAAGGTGTCCCTGCCCATGGCAGGGCAGTTGGACTAGATGATCTTTAGAGGTCCTTTCTAATCCAAACCATTCTGTGATAGGAAAAGGAGCCCTCCCATGGGCTGCTCCAGGGTTGCTCTTCACCGAGGATAGAGAGTGGTGCTCCAGCAAGGAGACCTTCTACTGTCTTTAATTATTTCTAATTCCTCAGGAAAGTCCACAGAGAACTGGGGTTGTTTCTCTCACCAGTCTGCACAATTGCTGCTTGCCATCAGGACACCAGGTAGCAGGAGCGATGCCAGCCCAGCTGCCCAGCTCCAGGTGAGGCCCTGCTGTGCTCTGCTGGGGCTGGCTGTGCCCAGCAGCAGCTGTGCAGCTCTGCCTCTCCCACACCCACTCTTAGCCCTGCTGCCAGATCCCACCAGCCCTATAGGTGACATTCCTGGGGGCAAATGGCCCTGGCAGCCACGAGTGGGTCTGGTGAGTGGCAGTGGCACCATGGGCATATCCTCACCCCCAGAGGGACAGGATGTTGCTCTGGGGAAGGAAAAATAACAGGGCTGATACTCCAGCTAGCACAGCAGGCTGTGGGCAGCCCCTGCACCCCCGGGAAGCACCTCCAGAGACTCAGCCAGACCCTAAAGCTGCTCAGTGTGCTGCCATCCCCATTATGTCGGCTCTTCTAGCCCATGCTGGGCAAGCTGCACATGGGACACAGGATAAAATTCATCCCTGTCTGTTTGCTTGGGATTTTCCCTCTGTAAGTGGCCTGAGCAGAGGGCTGTGGAATTCCAAGAGAAGCTGAATTTGAGTCAGGCAGCCGTGAGCAGATGAAGTTACTGAGCCCCCTGAGCTCAGTGGCATTTCTCAGGTGAAGTGCTCTTTTACTGCTAGGATTAACTGTTGATGCAAAGGATATTTTTTGAGAAGGCTCTTCCTGACAAAATATTTGAAAGCATTTTAAAATAGTTTGCATGGAAACATGGGAAAATTCCGGCTAGAAGGAGCTGTGGGGATCATCTGTTGTGGCCCCCCTGCCAAAAGCAAACTCAACCTGAGCTGCATCCAGCTTTGATTCTATACCTTATTTTTACATTTTTAGTGCAAATTTGATGAAAAATTTCATCTTGCTGCAACCTTCAAAATCTCTGTCAAAACAGTTCAACTGAAACTTCTGCTGAAAGTAGCTGAAAAGGTTGGCATGGAAAGAAATGTTTCCAAACGAAATGTTCACTGACCCCCTCTGGATCCTTTCAGTGCTCTTTATTTTTCTATCTGGTTTTGAGCAGGAAAATTTTGTAAGTTCTTCTGATCTGGAGGTGGGAATGGGTTGTGGCTGACCCAGCTTCGTTCTCCCTCCCACATGAGATGCTTGGGCTGAGCTGAGCCCTTTTGGGAGCTCTGGCAGTGACTGGCTGGAGACAGTGGCACAAGTGGCCACAAATCCTGCAGATTTGTATCAGACATGGGCTCGATTAAAAATAAATGAATGAGTTTAAACCTTCTTGCTGTGTATGGTGAGGATGGGACTTCCAAAGGCAGAGAGACCAGTGTGTGCCTAGAAAGGATCTGAATTCTATTACTCTCATTCTGGTTTCTTTTCCCCCTTGTTACTAATCTCATTATGTTTAAGACTATAAATTTAGGTTGGCACAAATCTGTATTGCTAAAATATTTTACCTTGAGTTTTTAGAAGCTCTCTCCATCTGTGAGGATAATACTAAGTATTAATTAACCAGCTAATCCTATGCAGTGCTTGGAAAACATAAAACATGACAAAGAAGCAAGCCCAAAGTGCAATTCCATTCTTCTCAAAGCAAACCTCTCCTTTTGCCAGGGGAGAAGGCTTTGGGGGTTCTTTTTGCTTTGAGAACAGCACTGAGCTTGCTTCAAGTATCTGCTCAAAGCTTCAAATCACTTTTTGAACCAGAAAGGAAGATCGAAGGGTTGCCAGGACAGTGTGAGCATGTGGGGTATCCCAAGGGACAGCAGCAGCTGTTTCTCTGTCCCTGCCATGGCAAATGCCATGGCAGCACATCCAGCAGGCAAAGCGATGGAGCAGTGCTGGTTCCTGTGCCCTGGGCCAGGGGCTCATTTTTGTGCCTTGGTACTTGTGACAGTTTCTATCTCCTTCTCTTCGTGTGTTGCAATCAAAAAGCTCACATTCAGCAACAAACCTGCTGCTCCTGGAATCTGAGGCAGTTGTCTTTGTGGCCCAGAAAAGCCCCTCCGAGGAGGGTGAAGCCCCTCTGAAGAGTGTTGAGTCCCAGATGAGGATGAAGATTCAGGGGTGGAGGAGGCTCCAGAGGGAGCACAGGTAAATATGGACTGGGCTCAGTGTGGATGATGCCTGGCACACTCCCCTCGGCCTGGCACCAGCACTGTGTCCTCTGCCATGTCCTGAGGTCTCTGGGATGTGTCTCAGGAAGGTGGGGCAGGTGAATGTTAGGGAGAAAATGAGGAGTTTGGGGGTCTGGCTGAGCCTGGGGATGGAACAGGACTGGGGAAAGGGCTCGTGGCATGAGCTGGGATTCTGTGGCTTGGTGTGCCAGACTATTGCTTGTGCATCTGGCTGGGGATCAGGGGTATCCTGGAAAGTCATGGCAGGTTTATCCCTACATCTCCTGGGTGTTTTGGAAAAATCCTGTCTCTGGTGCTCACATTGTCACAGCCTCTGCAGAGCCGTGGCTCTGTTTGCTCCAGACAATGCCAAGTGAAATTATTATCTCCTAATATGATCTCTAGGTGCCAGGCTCGACACGAGCAGGTTCACTGGGTTCCCAGTGTGTATTCACAGCTGCTGATCTGGTCCCCCCTGTCTCCATCTGCTAGAGGAGCTGGGCACGCTGCTTGTGGGCACGAGCAGGGTCAGCACTGGTACCCTGTGCCCCTTCAGCCTCAGCTCTGTTTGTTTTGCTGCAGAGCAGCCTGTGCAAAGCCTTGTGCTGCTCAGAGCAGGGTAACTGAGCTCGTGGCTCCCTCTGCACACACAGCAGGGGCAGTGGCAGCCCGGAGCTGGGGAGGTGGTGTGGGATGTGCAGCCCTGTCACCCCTGCAGAGAGCTGGCATGGCCTTGGCACAGCCCTGCAGCACCCATCTGCCCCTGCTCCCACTCTGCCTGGTGTTTGCAGAAGCACCTCTGCCAAGCCAGGCACTGGGGTTTGTGGAGTCACTGGGCTGGACCCCGCAGGGAGGTGAAGTCAGGAGCAAGGGCTGGACAGGGTGGTGGAGCTGGTGTCCCATAGAGGACTGGAGAGAGCACAAAACCAATGGGATTGTTCTGCATCCATCCCAATACTCCATCCTGGTAGCCAAGTTATTTTTAACACCTTTCTCACAGCAACATGACAGTGCTGTGCATCAGGGAAGGGCAGGCAGGGTGCCTTGGATCGGCTCTGTCAGGACGGGCAGGAGCCCCCGGGCACGAGGGTCCTTTCCCCTACAGTCCAAGGCCAGGGCTGTGTGTCCTGCCCACATACATCCAGTGTCCTGGGGGAGCTGTAGAGTGTCCTCTGTGTGCACCTTCCAGGTAACTCAGTGCCCAATTTCACTGTTTAGCAGGGATTAAGGAAAGTCAATCTATTTCCATGTGGCATTTTCCACTGGGGAAACAAGCTCTGGAGCTGAGGGCTGATAAATCGCATTGAGGCTCATAAATCTCATCTCAGTGGACACTTGCACTGTGCCCAGTCCTGCAGGGAAAGTCCTGAGGAAGCTATCTGTGCCTCCAGAGCACAGCCATGGCCAAGCCAGTGCCATCCCCCTGAATCCCAGAATCCCAGAGTGGCTCAGGCTGAAGGGCCCACAGGGGCTCCTCTGGTGCCACCTCCCTGTTCCAGCAGGGCCACCCCAGAGCTCAGGGCACAGCAGGGTGTGCTCACAGCTCTGCAGTGTCCCCAGGGAGGGACACTGCACAGCCTCTCTGGGCTCTGCTCAGGGCTGGCACTGCCCAGGGCAGGAGTTCTGCCTCCTGTGCAGGGGCAGCTCCTGGGCTCAGGCCCTGCCCGGGGCTCTGGGGCCATCGCTGGGCCTGGAGCAGAGCCTGGGCCTGCTCTGACCTCCCTGCACACCGGGACACACAGGGACACCCAGGGACACACAGGGACACCCAGGGACAGACAGGGACACACAGGGACATGTGGGGACACACAGGAACAGACAGGGACAGACAGGGACACATGGGGACACACAGGGACAGACACGGACACACGGGGACACATGGGGACACACAGGGACAGACACGGACACACGGGGACACACAGGGCTGAGGGACATCTGCCCTTCAGAGGGGACTTTGTTCTGTGCAGTCACAGCAGAGCAGCAAGTGCTGACACCATTGCTGACTTCAAATCAAACTCCCACACTTGCTCCTGCTTTCAGAGCTGTTTTTCTTCACTGTTTTCAACTCTGGAGAACGCTGAGTGTAAATTAGGATGTAGAGGGTGATAAACTGAGGCTGGAGACAGAGATGTGATGAAGACTGTGGAGTTTAGTGGTCACCACAATGTATGGCAAGGCAGGACACATGACCCCAGCCCCAGGCTCTGCCCCACCTTCACAGCAGCCTCTCCCCAGGCAGTGCATCCCCCCACAGCCCTGTGAGACCAGCACAGACCAGCACAGCTGGAGTGCCTGCAACTGGGTGTGCAGTTACCCAGTGCCGGCAAAGCCCTGCTCTCCACTGCAGGGACCCATTGTGGTGTCCCTGCCCATGGCAGGGCAGTGGCTTCCAACCTAAACCATTCTGTGTTTCTGTGAGTCCTACAACAGCCTGTCTGCTTCAAATAGTGCTCTGTTGGTCTTGAATTGCTGTTAGGATTTGAAAAACCTGCACTGCTCTTTGAAAAACCCAGATCAAAAGAAATATGTTAAGTATCTCCAGCCAGGTGCAGCAGGGAGCAGGGAAGGTGCTGCTCGGCAGCACAAACCAGAGGGTTGTGATGCATGAGGTCAATTTTGGCCCTGGACACAGAAAGCAGAAAATCAAAGAGTGTGAGGAATTTAAAAGGGGATCTGAGGCCGAGTGTTACCTCTGTGCCAGGAGTTACAAAGCAGGGGATTGTTTCATACAGTGCTATGTGAGGAGGGACTCGCTGCCTGAACAGCATTCCTGACCTTGCAGGGATCCAGGACCTTCCTTTCCTTGTGTTCTTGGAGCAAGGCTGGGTGCCCATGGTGGGACCAGCTTCTCTTCCTCCTCTCTCTGTCCTTCATGTTCAGTCTGGGCAAGTGGCATCTGCTTGAAATTCCTGATAGCCCAGGACAGTCCTGCTCTTCCTGCATGGTGCTCAGCGGAGTCACTTCTGCCCACTGACAGGGAAGGTCAATCCCAGCAACAAATGGGCTGCAAAAGCTGCTGCTCTCAACCCTCACACTGGCTTTAAACAGCAAATAAATGAAGGCAGGAGACCTGGAGCCCCTAGAAAGAGCAGTATCTCCTTGGTGGCTCTTGGAGGAGAAGCACTTGAGGGTTATGGTTGCTGTCCTTGCCCAGCCATGTGTCCTGGGGCCAAGGAGGGACCTCTGAGGGGCAGCAGTGGCCATTGCTGGGGTGGCTCCCACTGCTGCTCAGGTCTGTTGTGAGTCAGGGCTGGTGCAGGGCTGGTGTGAGTGCTCTGAGCTCTGTGCTGATCTGATGTGACATGCCACATCTGTCCTGCTCACAGGGCAGGCATGGCCCCTGCTACACAAGGTAGAACAGGACCTGCAAGTCCTCCTGGCACAGCCACCTCGCACCAGCTGGAGGTACTTTTGTTGCAGGGCTTGTGCCAGTTCTCTCTGAGATATCAACTGGAAACACTTTTTTTCTGCTCTAAATGCGTAAGGATTTCTGCCAGTATTGTAATGTCACATGGAAATCTGCTTCTGCATACATACCTCTTATTACTGGAGTAGCAAATGATCCTAATGGGGACTTGGCCAAACTTCTCCAGCTTGAAGAATCGATGCAAAATTTGAATGTGTGCTATCTCAAAGCCTATAAAGAAACCTATTTCACTTGCAGTTGCTGGGGCAGGAGCACATCCCAGCCTTGAAAATCGGCTCTCAAATGTGGCTGGGCAGCCCAGGCCTCCCAGGCAGCAAGGCATCTCCTCCCCACAGCAATGCCTGCGCCTCCTCTCAGCCCTGGGCTGTTTAGTCTCCAGCTCTGCTCTGACCTTGGTCCATCTGTATCTCCTGGCTGAGCAATTTCAGCTCTGCCAGCCAGTGCTGAGCAAATCAGGGAGAGTTCCCCATCCCAAGGCAGGTGCTGCCTGTGGGGCATCCCTGGGCTGAGAGATGGTGGTTATGGGATCCCATCAAGGTGAGGTGGGCCCTGTGCAGCCTGACCTGGTGGTGCCATCCCTGTCCCTGGCAGGGGGCTTGGAACTGGCTGTGCTTTAAGGTGCCTTCCAGTACAAACCATTCTGTGATCCCTGCTGGCAAATGGGAACAGAAAACTGGCACCTTAGACATGGCAAAACGTGGTTGTGGCAAAGCACCATGAGCAGCCCAAATGGGCCGTGGGCAGGGACTGCGCTGCCCTGCAGCAGGATGGGCGTGCAGGAGCTGCTTCTGCTGCTTCTGCTTCTCCTGCCTGCCCCTCAAACACTGCCCCAGCTCCCTGGGGTGAGAGCAGGACTGAGCCTGTGCTGTCCACGCTCCCCAAGGAGCTGCCTCAGATCTGTTTAAAGACACCTGTGAAGTCCCCACCCTGCTGCAGTCAAAGACTAAACTCCTGTTGCCTTCAAAGGCGGGATGGTTTCCCACTGAGCCTGTATCTCCCATTCCCTCCTCCTCAGATCCTGCTCCTGGACCTTTAGATGTCCTTCTCTTTTAACTCGACTTGATTCGTGCAGTCTGGAGCTATATTTGGGTTGGAATAAGCTGTGTTTGCCCCCTAACATCATTTGCTGAGCAATTTGGAGCTGGGTTTTGCATCACTTGTCAAGCGGCCGTGTCCCGTGGCAGTGCTGTGTCGGGTATGCTGTCCTGGGAGCTGCTCCAGAGCAGGAGTCTCTGAAGGCAGCTGTGCCCTCTGGGCTTTTTTCTTCTAGATTTTAGGTTTGCTCCAACTTGGAAGAAATTAAAAACAAAATTTCACTCCCTGGAGGGGCATAAAGTTCTGCCCGGGCTCTGCAGGCTGTGGGAGTCTGAGGGATCTGTTCCAAGGGCAGTGCTAACCCTGCCTGGTTTCCAGCTTAACTGATCAAAATCGCTGTGGAGCTTCCCAGTTTTGACAAATCACTAATTCCTACCAGAAAACTGTTTAGCTCTGAATTTTCCTGACTCCTGGTAATGTATCTAGACTGTAGGAAACAACTAAGAAATGCATTCTCCCTTCTTCCTTGGGTCACAAAGACAACTGTGCACGAGCCAGGGATGCTGGGTTGCCTCTGAGGAAATACAGCTTGTTCCTCCGGCATTATTTTGAATTTACATAGTGTCCCTGAAATCAGAATCTCAAACATAACCCTTAATTATCATTAAGTTTTTCTCTGCTGCTTCATGCTTTCACTCAGCTTCACAAAATTCTGATAATTCCAGCCTTTCCCCATCCCTCCGGCTTTAATTTGCAGCCCATCACAGCGCTGGTTAGGAGAATCAATCTCCAAGTTCATTACCTCAAGCTCTTTCCCGATAAGTTCTCCTGTAGTTTGGATAGATTGTGGTGTTCTTCCTTCAGATCTTTATTTTTCTCTGCTGTGGCTGATTGAGACAAATTACCCCGGGTGAGGAACATGAGGCTGATGCTGCATCCTCGGCACAGAACATCCCAGCGGGTGCAGAGTGGCCCCAACAGAGAAATGTTGGTCACTGAAGTGACACTGAAGCCTCTGGTGGTGATGTTCATCGGATCTCAGAACACTTTCAGTTGGAAGGGACCTGAAACTCAACTTGTTCCACCCCTGCCATGGCAAGGACACCTCCCACTGTCCCAGGCTGCTCCCAGCCCCAATGTCCAGCCTGGTCTTGGGCACTGCCAGTGATCCAGGGGCAGCCACAGCTGCTCTGGGCACCCTGTGCCAGGGCCTGCCCACCCTCCCAGGGAACAATTCCTAATTCCCAATATCCCATCCATCCCTGCCCTCTGGCAGTGGGAAGCCATTCCCTGTGTCCTGTCCCTCCATCCCTTGTCCCCAGTCCCTCTCCAGCTCTCCTGGAGCTCCTTTAGGCACTGGAAGGGACTCTGAGGTCTTCCTTGGAGCCTTCTCTCCTCCAATATCATGGAGCTTCTCACTGCACTTCCTCGAGGGACTTGGTATTTGTGCAGCTGTGAGCCTGGGTGTGCCCAGGGTGGGTGCAGGACTCTGCTCCTGGTTCCAGGTGTCTGTGGGGCTGCCATGGCCTCGGGCAATGAGAGAGATGGGCAATGCCAGGAAAACAGGGCACAGCTCCTCATTCCTTCTGCCCTTCAGTGCCCTGCGAGGGCAGCCTGGTGCAGTACAGAGCTGTAGCTGCTCGGCAAGAGGAGCTGATTCTGGCCAGTCCTCCTGCCTGGCACTGGCCATAAATCACTCCCGACACTCCCTGTAAAAGCTGAGGCTTTTCTTAGTGCCTCAGCATCCCCAGTGGGCACTGGTGCTGCACGAGGCTCTGCCTGCACTCACACCAGCTCTTCAATAACTCCAGGTGTCAGCTATTCAGAGGGTTTGTGTTTATTAAGGCTCAGACCAGCTGTTTGGGCACGACATTTGACTGTGTCTGTCCCATCCCCGGAAATCTCATTGCTCCTCACCCCGCAGCAGCTCCGTCCTGCCCGGGAGGTGGCAGTGGGTCCTGGTGCTGCTGCCCTGTGGGTGTTGGTTGGATTTTCCTGCTGACTGAGCCAGGCTCACTGCTGGAATCATGGCTTTTTATCAGTCCTTTGGTTTGTCCTGGGGACCAGGAGCACTTCATGTCCCACGGTTGTGGCAGCAGGTGAGGGATGGACCCATGGGTCATGTTAAACACCAATGAAAAGCTGTCCATAACCACAAACAATTATTTCTTTAAGGTGTGTTGGCCTTCCACTAGAAAAAGAAGGAAAAACATTTTAAGGGCTTGAAACATGAAGTCTCAAGTGAAGTATTTGTTTTAACATCGCCCCCTTATCCCTGTTCCCTTCAAGCAAAGTGAGCTTTCATAATCTCATTTGGCCACAGTCTGGGTGGCCTTGAGGGCAGCAATAGCTGTCATTTTGGGGGAGAAAAGAGAAAAAATTAGCCAATATGTGCTGGAGAAATTGGTGCTGTTCTTCTTCTCAATGTCTGATCCTGTTTCCCTGAGGACAAAGACCAGAAGAAGGCAGAACAGGAAGGAGCAGCATCCTTGCAGCCTGGAGAGCCCCTATTCCCACTCCTCATGGGGTGGCAGCAGCACCAGCCTCTTCCCCTGGGGCTCCATACACCCAGGAAGGCTTTAGGAAACATTTGGGTACTGGGGCAATGCCCCCCAGGACAGGCCTCTGTCCTTGGTGCCCTCTGTCCATCCATGGGGGACAACATCCCTCCCCAGTCTGCCTCTGCTGAAATGTCAAAATTCAGAAAAACCAGTAATTTTTCTGCAGAGTGCAAAGTCCCAGTGGACCAACCAGAAAACCTGCAGTAAAGGACACATCCTCCTGGCCCTCTTATTTGTGTCTGCAGTGTCCCTGGCTCTCATTAGTGGGGATTTATTCCTGCAGATCCAGAGGGATGCCTGCCTGGGCTGTGAGCAGCCCGTGCTGCCCCTGCCCTCCGCAGTGGCTCTATTGGCTCTGCCTGTCCCAGCACCCCTGTCCTCCAGGGAGCTGCCTCAGAGCTGCTTCCCAGCTGGGCAAGAAATCAGATTTGCAGCTCAATCCCTTTTCCCTACTTAATTTGGGTGCAGGAAAAGCAGGACAACAAACCACACTTACACAGTAACTGCGCTGGGTGTGACCCCACAGTGCCCACGGCCTCTCCTGCCCCTGGGACTGTCATTTCCTGCTTTCCTCTGGGGTTATTTCCCTGCAGAGGAGCTTCCCCAAAGCTCAGACACCTGCAGGTCCCGTCCTGCAGGCACATCCCTGGGATGACTTCCACAGGTGCCACATGCCCAAGGTTATTGCCAGCTGAGAGCCGGGCCGGCCGTGCTGGAGGCTCCCAGATATTTGTTTGCTTTCCTTCATTCCTCCTGTTGACTTTGCAGGAGCAATATGTGCACGCAGGGACCTGCATACAGATGTCCCCGTGCGGCTGGCAGCTGAATCACGCCTCTCCTCCTATTTTTTCTTCAAACCCGGCCCCCGCTGACATTGAATTAAGGGCTTTTATTATCACTTGTACAGGGATTTTTCTTTGCCCGTGCCTGCGCAGCCACGGCCAAGTGCTGCCATCCCGGCTGCCCCACTATTAATAGCTGCTTTTACCTTTCATGTGTGAGGCCCAGCACTTTTATTGCAGCTCTTTGGATGCACTTCAGGTGTTTCCAATTCACCCAGCAATGTCTTCTCCTCGTTGAAATTCTTCCTGCCTATTTTTACTTCTTTTTATCTCAAATCCTTTTTTTCCCCCCCAGAACTGATCCTGCCAGAGGATGATTTTGTTGGTTGTACTGCTCTTGCATTTTGGACTTCTCAAGGACTAATGAACTTTATTAGATTATAATGAACTTATTACTCAGCGCGGCTGACCTGCTTTCGAAAGAACTTGAATTATTATTTGGAACAGGCCTGTTGAGGGACTGAATTTTTTTTTTGCAGAGCAGTGTGGGTATATTAACTAATCAGAGGCACATTTTTTTGCTTTACATTAATTATCTAACATTCGCATGAAATAGAGCTGGTCTGCACTGATGGAGAGCCAGGGAGTGGGGATAGGGCTGTTCCATCCTCCAAGTGGGTTGGAGGAGCTGTTCCATGAAGGATTATTGGGTTCCCATCTCTTGCCTTCCTCTGGAGCATCATTCTCCATCCTGTCCTTGGGTCTCATCCTCTCCGGTTTGTGGGCTCCAGCTCCCACCCTCACAGCCAAGGGATGTTCTAGGTGAAAGCCCAGTGGATCTTGCACCCTCATGCTGGCTCTAAGAGTGCTTTAATGTCCATTAGATTCGGGGTGTCCCCAGCTGAGCTCAAGGGTGGGTGGGTGAGTGTGGCTCTGGAGGAGGAGTGGTCAGCAGGTGGGAATGGATGGGCAGGAACGTTGGGATAAAGCTCCAGGAACACCTCAGAACTCTTCCAGTGCCTAAAGGCGCTCCAGGAGAGCTGGAGAGGGACTGGGGACAAGGGATGGAGGGACAGGACACAAGGAATGGCTTCCCACTGCCAGAGGGCAGGGATGGATGGGATATTGGGAATTAGGAATTGTTCCCTGGGAGGGTGGGCAGGCCCTGGCACAGGGTGCCCAGAGCAGCTGTGGCTGCCCCTGGATCACTGGCAGTGCCCAAGGCCAGGCTGGACACTGGGGCTGGGAGCAGCCTGGGACAGTGGGAGGTGTCCCTGCCATGGCAGGGGGAGGAATGGGATGGGCTTTAAGGTCCCTTCCCACCCAAACCATTCTGTGATAAACTCAGGGCTGCCATTTGGTGACTTCCAGCAATGCCACATCCATCAGTGGCAGTACCAGGGCTGTTAAATCCCACATACTGAGGGCTGGAGGATGAGCTCCCATGGCTGCAGCTTTCCACCTTTCTGTGGTGTAGATCTGTTGAGCACCTTTTCCTCCCTCGCAGCCCTCCTCTCTTGCTTGCTGGGTTTCCAAGTTTTCCCCTTGTGCCGTGTTTCCCCTGCTGCTCCCGGTGTGTGACTCCTCGCCAGCCCTGCCGCGTGGCCGGGGATGGCGGCAGCGTCTCCTCAGCCTTGCTGGAGCTCCGAGCGCGGAGCAGGAAGGTTCCTGAGCGCGGGGGGGTGTGTGTGCGGTGAATGGATGAGTCAGGCGTTGGCAGGGCACCAGTTCACTGCAAATCAATTTTCACCTGCCTGCAGCCTGTGCTGCCGGCCCGGAGGAGACAGGGCTGAGGGAGCAGCCTCCCCACACCAGCCAGCACTCAGGACTGGGCTGCAGCCCTGCATGGGGAGGCAGGAAAGGGGAACAGCCAGAGATGGGGAGAGAGAGAGGGAAGAGAGGTGCTGGCATGAATCCCCAGCCACTGAGCTACAGGAGAAAAGCATAGTCAGGAAAGAACAAGTGCTCCTTACTGCATCACATCAGAGCGAGATCCAACGGGAAAAGCAGGAAAGGTGCCCAAAATACGCCCTCTCTGGAGGACTTGGCTGGTGGGTGACAGCTGAGATTGCTTGATGTCCTCCAGGAGCCCACAGGTTGCCCCAAAAATGTCACTGAGTGAGGGTACTGCCCCAGCGAGGGGGCTGTGGAACACCCACCTGTGGCACAGCATCTCCATGGAAGCACCTTCTCACCCCATGCATTGACATCTGTGGGGCTGGGGACAGCATCTGTGGGACACTGGGGAGGTGTGGGCCAGCAGGGGGTGAGAGATGCTGCCAGGAGCAGGGGACACCTGCAGCCCTTCCCTCCCTTTCCCCTGCAGTGTACCCAAACCCTGAGCCTTGCTCCTGTGCGAAAAGCCGCCCCTTTCTGGGAAACCAGCAAAGCCTGCTGTGGAGTGGCACAGCCCATGGGGCACATGGGACATGTGGGACACATGGGACAAGGCCAGCTGGAGCCCAGGAGCATAGAAAGAAGGATCAATCACCCTGACTTTGGGATTCAGGTGCTCTTGGGATGAGGACGGGCTCTTGGCATCTCTGCCTCCCCCCATGGATGTGGCAGCCTGCCTGCTCTGGCTGCAGGAGCAGTTCTCTCCCAGCAGTGTCCCCATGTAGTGCTGGGAGTGGTTTTCCCTGCTGCTGCCCTGGGAGATGCAGAGCTGTGACGTGGGGTGGGTGCAGGGCTGGCACGTGGGGTCACAGCAGCAGGGATGAAGTCCCCAGCTCTTGGCTGACAGGAGCTGCTGCAGGGCAGTGGTGACAGGAGATCCTTGTGCTGTATGGGGAGACAGCCCCCACAAACCTGCCCTGTCCCAGTGTGTGTTGAGGCCCAGGGCGGACACCAGGCTGCTCTGGATGGGGTCCACTGTGACCCTTCACTGCCTCAGACCCATCCACCTGAGATGCCCTCGCTGACAAATTCCAAGGCACAACAGGGCACTTTGTGACTCTTTCCTTCTCCTCTAGCAAGCTTTGCTGGGGACCCCACCGAGTTTGGGGGTCATAAATCTAAGAAATGAGATTTTTGTTTTTCATTTAGCTGCTAAAGTTAGAACAAGATGATCGAAAAGCCCCCTGTGGGCACCAGCCAAGAACCGTTGGGAGGGTCTCACCCCTCTCCTTGGCAAAGACAACTCAGGACATTACACTGTTGCTCTGGCAGGATGTCTTTGGGAACTGCAGGGATAAAACACTTGTGAGGAGTGTGAGCAGAGTCCCAGGCAGTGTCTGTGCCTGCAGCAGCCTTGAGCTGGTCCCTGGGCTGCCGGGTTTGGATCAGCCCAGGCACGATGCAATAAACAGCTCTGGCAATCCCTGACAGCACTGTGCAGATAACAGTGACCTTTTCTTCTGCAATTATCTCTTCTCATAAAAACTGCATGCTGACTTTAATAAAACAGAGAAGGGAACTGATGGTTTCATATATGCTGCCATACAGGAGCCTAATCTGTGCCTCTAGATCCAGAGAGAGCTGGGACCCTCCGGGCACTGGGAGGAGGCAACGCTGCCCCAGCCCTGCTGTGCAGGGTGAGGTGATGCTGCTTTCCTACACCCTGCTGCTCATCTGGGTGTGGGGAGATGGGAGCTGGGCTGGTGGTTCCAGCAGCCTCTACACACAACAGAAATATTTTTTGTTTCAATCCAAGGTGTGGTTTGGCCATCCCTTACTCCAGGAGCAGGGAATTCAGCTGGGATACAAGAGCCCGA
The DNA here is from genome assembly GCA_013397155.1 of Irena cyanogastra. Classification (NCBI taxonomy): domain Eukaryota; kingdom Metazoa; phylum Chordata; class Aves; order Passeriformes; family Irenidae; genus Irena; species Irena cyanogastra. Next base: position 199,034 of record VWZV01002319.1, read on the forward strand.
GATGCTTCAGTGGCATTGTCAGCAGGTCTGCTCAGAGAGGCAAGGAAACGGGAAGGAATTCCAGGGATGTCTGTGTGCCCGCCCTGACTCCCAGCGAGCCACATTCATGTAGAGGTTCCTGGGCTGTGCTCTGGATGCAGCCGGGGTGTTGGATCCCTCCCTGCGGTGCCCAGCACATCCTGCTGCCATGGCAGGCTGCAGAGCTGCAGTGCAGGCAGCTGATAAACAGCGAACTGGAGATCGACATGACCCCTGGCTGTAAAGTGAAGGGGAAGAATTAGCACTGGACCACTCAGAAATTATAGGGCATCATAAAAGCAGCCCCCCCGCGCTGCCGCCGAGCTCCGGGCAGGGAAGTATGCTGCCGGAAGGGGGTGCCGCCTCTTCCCAGCTGCGAGCTCCTGGAGAAGGATTTGTGACCAAACCAGTGCCTGTTAGAGGGATGGGGGGACAGCTGTGGACCACAGAGAAGGAGCGGAGAAAGGGGTCGGGCACAATCCCCAGCGCGGCTGCTTCTGTCGCACCTCACTCACGTCCTTCGGAGGGAGCAGCTCTAACTTACAGCGTGTCCTGCTTATCCCCTGATCTCAGACCGTGCTCTGTCACTGAACCTGAGACCTCTGTCTCCTGCGAGGGCTCCTCAGACACGCCAGCTAACGCTGGGTTGCACTGGGTGAGATCTGGATTGGATATTAGGAACAATTTTTTCACCAAGAGGGTGATCAGGCATTGAACAGACTGCCCAAGGCAGCAGCGAAGCCACCACCCCTGAGTGGATATGGCACTTGGGGCATGGTTTAGTGGTGACCACGGCAGTCCTGGGGGAATAGTTGGACCTGATGACCCTAGAGGGCTTTTTGAACCCTCCATGATCCTGTGATCACTTGTGGAGCCAACAGCTTTCTCTTCCTTTCTCTCCATGCCCGTCTGGGCACACATTGGCTGTAATCATCTGTGCAGGGGACATTGGGGTCCTGCCCATGGCCAGCAGTGCAGTGCATCAGGGTGTCATCTGCACCAGGGCTTCCCTGAAACAGCCATGACCTTCTCCTGGAGAAGGGGTGACATCTGCACCAGGGTTTCCCTGAAACAGCCATGACCTTGTCCTGGAGAAGGGGCAGGCGGCAGAGCCAGCCTCTGGAGCCCCACGCTGCTGGATGTGCACTTATGGCTGGAGATCGCTGGCAATTATGATAATGGCTGGGATATCCAAAGCTGACATCTTCCTCCAGGATGATGAATACGCTGTCTGAGTCCTGTTCATTTTTAATTCCAAACTTCAACGCCGGCTAATCCCGGGCTCCGGGTGCTCAATGCTAATGAGCACCGCGTTGCCTGACTCCCATACTTAACGGCAAAGCAACTCCCAGGATCAAGGGGGTTAAGTATTGAAATTGTCTCATACATTAAATAATTAGTAGACAAACAGACTGACTTCTCAAGCCATCACCAGCCCCATCTGTTCTCTGTGTGTTTGCTCCCTCTCTTTGCTTGATCACATAATTGGGTAGGGCTTCGCTGAGAGGCACTCGCCTTGATTTGGGCCTTTGTGGTGTGTCAGGAGGAGAAATGTGGTGCTGAGGCTCTGACTGAGGCTGGCTGTGAAGCTGGAGTCACACTGCAGGTGGGTGATACCAGGGATGGCTGGTGTGGGCTCTCGGGTTTAGCCTGAGGTGAGAGACAAACAGGTAAATGATGCAAGGGACATGGTTGGACTCAGTCTGAATCTTGCTGAAAGAGGGTGTGAGCCCAGAACTCTGCATATGGGCACATCTGTGCATGGAGGAGGGAGACAGTGGGGGCAGAAACAAGGGAGAAATAATCACAGAATCATGGAATATTCTGAGCTGGAAGGGACCCACAAGGATCATTGAAATCTAGGTCCTGTCCCTGCCCAGACCCCCCAACTATCCCCCTGGGCATCCCTGGGAGTGGTGTCCAAAGGCTCCTGGAGCTCTGGCAGCCTCGGGGCTGTGCCTATTCCCTGGGGAGCCGGGGCAGTGCCCAGCACCTCTGGGGGAAGAAATTTCTCCCAAAATCCATTCAGAGCCTGCCCTGGCCCAGCTCCAGCTGTTCCCGGGGTGCTGTCCCTGTCCCAGAACAGAGCTTAGAGCCTGATGTGCCTCAGCCCAGCGTGCACTGAAACTGTGACACAAACTCTGTGGCCCACCCAGAGGGGTACGCTCCAAAAACTCATTTACTGCACTGAAATGTTTTGGTAAGTGTTTCAAATGAGTGTTTGAAAGCTTTTATTCTTTTATTTCCTTTTCAGTGCTATTGCTCAAAGGTTTCCTGTAATTGCTTCCCTGTTTTTACTGCTCTGTGGCTTTTGTGAAATATTTTTGTTTTAACTACAATATTGATTTAGATACAATGCTAAGAAGACCCCTGAAAAAAGGTAAATGAAAAGCAATTACTAGAGAGTGCTTTAATGGAAAGGAGCCTCACATGGGGAATCAGCCCAGACCTCAGCAGTTATTATTATTTATTGGGCCCTGGGAAGGAGCACTTGGCTGGGCTGGCATGGAGAGTTATGGATGGGCAAGGCTGGTTCCATCAATAACACAGCCAAGCCTGTGCCCAGCACTGCAGACAGGGCCTGCTGTGGTCCCCCAGCTTTGCCCAGGTCCAGGATGGGGAGAAAGGTGTCCATCCTCCTCCTCTGCACACCTGGAGCAGCACTCCCACCCCAAATCAGCCCAACAACTTGGTGAAGCCTTGGCTTTGGCAGAGCATGGAGGGTGCCAGCTGTGGGAGGTCAGGAAGGGGCCTCTGAGCACCCAGCTTAGTCCTGCCCAAGGGGATTTGAGCATGAAGCCACTCTAGGCTTCTTTTGTGGTGTGCTCTGGTTTGAGTTTTTATTTGAAAGGCTCTCCCAGAAGGCTGTTACTATGACAGATCCCCATTCAGCTGGAATGTTGTGAGGGTGATGTGGGCTGGGGAAGAAAGGCAGGCATTAGGAGAGGAGGGAATGTTATTTTGTCAGGGCAATAAAAGAACTGAACCCCAGGTGTGCCATAAAGAGAAACTTGACTTTTACCTAAAACACACCAGACATATTGCTGGAAAACCTCGATTAAGGATTTTAAAAGGTGAAAACCTTTCATCCAATTGACTCCTGAGGAAGTTCCTTGACACTGAGTAGATAAATAGAGGCTTTTGCCCTTAGCTGTTCTAGCATGAAAGGGGAGTCTCAGGAATGCTCACCAGATTAATGAGACAGAGGACTCATAAATATGTCAGAAAAACACAATAGTTGGAGATGAAATAGATATCTCCTTGGGATGCACATTAATATTCATGAGGCTGGGGGGTTTGCCAGGGGCCAGCGTCCCCAGGGAGGGCTGTGCCCTGGCCAGCTGTCCCAGGCAGGGTGCCAGGGCTCAGCCTGCAGGAAGGAGCTCATCCTCTGAGCAGGGCTCCACCTCTGCTCCTCTGGCCTGGGCAGGCAGAGGAGATGGACATGGCCTCAGGGACATGGGTGACTGGTGGGCTTGGCAGTGCTGGGTTAACGGTTGGACTTGATTATCCTAAAGTTCTTTTCTAACCTGAATGGTTCCACGGTTCCACGGCCTTTGCTGTCCCTCCAGGATGGCAAGGCTCAGCTGTGCCACACTTCTGGGGTGCTGTGCAGCTGGGTTGTGTGTCTGTTGTAAAAATCCCTCTTTGAGGTGTCTGGTTTGGGGTGTTCAGGGTTTGCCAAGGTGGAAGCAAGTCCAGGCTGCAGAAGGAAGACCAGCAGCTCCCTTGGTGTGTTCCCAAAACACAGAGTGGGCAGCAGCACCCACTGTTGTGGTCAGGCCTCCTGCACAGACAGCTCTTGCAGGAGATCTCCCAGAGACTGGAAAACAGATCTGCTGCCGCTCCTGCACTGGCCCAGGAATCTCTGCAGACCTGGCCAGGGCTGTGGGGTGCCCTGCTTGAAAGTGGGAGTGGTTGCAAGGTGTGGGGTGAAGGGGGAGCAGGGCAGAGTGCCCTCTATGCTCGCTCAGGGAACACTCACGGAGAAGCTGCTTTCCTGGGGAAAAAGATGGTTTTGTTCTCCTGGCTCTGTCCCTCTCATAGGAAAACCCTGCTGTGGGTGGGTGATCCCCACAGTGACAACTCCCCTGGGCTGCTCCTGCGAGCCCTCATTTGCCGCAGGGGCTGGAAACTCTGTGGATTCAGGCTGGGAAAGGGAGGTGAGGAGCTGCCCTGGCCTCCACAGCCGTTTCTCCTGTGGGCTGCACACAACCCCAGCCACTCCTCGCTGGCAGACACCCACAGGCTGGTTCCAGGGGCAGTCCTGCCTGCTGTGTGCAGCCCCCTCCTGCCTCCTCATCCCCCAGGAGCCACCCAGCACCAGGAGCAGGGAGCCTCAAAAATACTAAATCAGGGCTGCTGGAGGAAAATTGATCCTAAAATGCTGTGTGTGTGCCAGGCAGGGAACTGGCTGGGGTACAGTGGGGCAGAGCTGGGAGTGCAGCCTCCCAGGGAGCAGCCCCACAACCAGGGCTGCACCAGGCCCATGCCATGGCCACCCTGGGGCTGCACTTGGTGTTTCACAGCGCCAAGGTGAGTTTGGAACAGCGGGCTGAAGGTGGTGCTCACTGCTGGCCTGAGGACTGCGACCATCTCAGCTCCTGTCAGCCGTGAAGATCAGCACGGGGAGGCGGCTCTGACCTGGTGTTCACCCTCCCGCCAGCCTCTGCGTGCTCCAGGGATTTTGGGGAAACTCTCTGTGGATGTCAAGTCACGGCAAAGTAAAACCAGTGCCTCCAGCAGTGGCTGCAGGGCTCTCCAGGGGCAGGGGATCAGGCGGAGGGGATGTGGATGAGCACAGGGCACAGGGAAGAGCTGTAGCAAAGGGATGTGGGCACAGGCTCCCGAGGGCATGGGGAGCTCATCCCCAGTGGAAACAGCCCTGTGTGTGGGTGTTTAATAGGACTGTTGCATGGAGTGGCACTGCATTAATCACCATGGGAACACGGAGCAGTAAACAGTCTGAAATCATCCTGGAAAATATCACGGCAACGTTCACATCGGCCCTAACGTGAATTAACAACCAAGCTGGCAGTGACTCAGTGCAGCAGAAAGCACAGCCAGGGCACCACAGAGGTCCCCCAAAGGACAATCCCAGTGTGGCAGTTGGGGATGGAGCCCCAGAGAACCCAAACCCTGCTTTGCTTGGGGTCATCCCACACAGGCATCCCCTGCCCACGGGCAGCCTGGGCAAGGCTTGAGTGGAGTAGCTGGAAATGCCCAGGGCAGAGCATCCCCTCCAGGGATGGGGGCAGAGCCTTGAGGCTGTGACAGGACCTGCCACTGAGCTGCTCGTGTGGCCTTGTCCCTCCTGGTGCCACTCACCATCACTTGGCATCTCTGGTTAAGCAATTTCCACAGGAATGTTGGTCCTTCCCAGCACAGTGGCTGAACTGGCAGCACCGGGGAGTTCAGCCCGTGGCAGGGCTCCTCCAGCCTCTGCATCCAACAGCAGCCACCAAGGGTTTGCACTGTAAAACCTTCCTGGCTGTCCCCCCTCTCTGCTGCTGGGTGACAGCCGCATGTGCTGTTCTGCCACCCCTGGTCCAACAAGTCAGTGCCTCCTGGCACATCTGGTGAGGGTCCCTGAACATCCTGTCCCCAGCCACCAGCAGAACCAGAAGCAGCTGAGTCACGTCCTCCAGCACAGTGAGTGCTGCTGGTCCCCAGAGCCACCTCCCCTGGGGATGCCTGCTACCATTATCATAACAAAAGACACTGACTCCAAAATCTGGGTTTGCAGAAAATCTACTTTACTACAAATTCTTCTTCTTTTATACACTGTTCCGATCCAGATGGATCAGATTGGTCAATTAATCAATACATTCTACTTGGTTGGCTAGCTAGTTCAACATCCTAGAACAAGAAGATGGAAAGTAAGAGAAAACAGCACCTGCAGGTTGTTTAGACTATAGCTATCATTATTTGGGCTAGGACTGCTCAGAGTCTCACAAGCTGATCCTGGGAAAACTTAGTTTTCTCACTCTCTGACCAAGCTGTGGTAGCCACAGATGCCTTCAAGGCTGGGACATCAGCCTTGGCAGAAAGCTCTGCACAGGCTCACGGGGCTTTTGGGGTGTCCTGGAGCCCCTGTGGCAGCTTCACCAAGGCAGTGCCCCTTTTCCCATCCTTCAAACATCTCTGCCTGAGGCCAACACCCACCCTGGTGCCTACATAGAGTCATAGCCCAGAATTTCTGGCAAAGAGGAGAGGGAGGGGTTGGCAGGGAGTGAGGTACCAGGCATGGAGAGCTCTGTGTGGGGTGGGAGATTGTAAGTCTCATTTCCTACCTAATGAAGGTACCAAAAGGGAATCCCTCCCTTCCTGGTTCATCTACCTGGTACCTGAGCTCTCTCTCAGCCCACCTGGGCTCTGTGGCAGGTATTTGGGGTCTCAGGGCTGCCTGGGCAGGCAGGGGTGGGTGCTGCAAGAGCTGCCCCTTGAGCTGGACCAGGAGCATTTTGCTTTTCCTGCTCCATTTAACTCCGTTTAACTCCTCCTGGTCCAACAGCTGCACATGTTGGTTTCTCTGGCTCCATCCTGCTGTGCTCTCTGCCTCTGCAGCCTGGAAGGTGTTGTACAAACATTTGCAATAGAGTCATGGTACCTGTGCAGCACTTGTGTTTTGGGATGGCAGCGAGCTGGGACTGGCACCTCTCCTGTACTTTGGGATCTTTTCAGATCATTTCCAGTGTGGAAGCAGGGTGGCACCTGCTGCATCCCTCCCACGGGTGATGCTCACCCCAGGCGAGGGAGGGGAACACCTACAAGGTGCTGGCAGATGCTGCCATCCTGCTGAGCCCATCCTGATGTCAGCCTGTGTTAGTCATCGTCATGGAAACGAGGAGCTGGTAGTGAACAGCACAAACCATCCCCAAAAAGCACCAGCACAGGCTGCCTGCAGAGCCATGACTCAGGGGCAGGGCAGACCTACCTGGAAAACAGCCCAGCAGCTTCCTGGAAGTGCCAAGGGACAAGCAAGGAAGAACAGGGACCTCAGTGGTCACCTTGTTGTGAACAGCTCACCTGGGCACGGACTGGGAGTCACCAGTGAGCCCCACACCACATCAGCGCTCCCCACAGGGTCCAGCCCAGACTGCTGGCCACAGAAGGGGCCAGAGCCAGCCTTGGCCCAGCTGAGCAGCAGAGAAAGCAGCAAACGAAGCCCTGCATGGGCCATGCTGCACTGCCATTCCCAGAGCTGCATTCCCAGAGGGATGTGCCTGGGTCCCTGCAGCCACCGCCGGCCCCAGGAGCCTGCTGTGCCACCAGCCAAGCCCAGAGCCTCAGCAGTGGGGCAAACCCAACATCCTGGGGTCATCCACAGCCCCCGGGAGGTGAAACCCCACAAAATGTCCTGCAAGGGCAGACAGACACATTGTCAGGGAGTGGAGGGGCCAGCAATGCCTGTCCCCATCAGGGTGCCAGGGACAGGGATGGGTGGGGAGCATTGCCTGGACTCAGGCTCTTGGGGAAGGCAGTGCCTGGCAGAAACTGAGTTTTGGCTTTGAGTGGTTTTGCCTTGATTTAGCAAGTGGAGATGGAGTGAGGGAAACCTCTGGACAGCTCTGCCAGGGCAGAAGGGCCCATGGGGATGGTTTCACCCTCACCTCCATCAGGGGTTCACACCCTATCTTGTTTTCAACATTTTAGAAGCCTCCTGGTCTCCTGATGCCTTCCACAGCATTTTGGGGTGGAAAGGCAGGACATCTTCCCTGTCAGGAACCCTGTTCTGTACCACAACCAGGAGCTGTTGGTGTCTGCACCGCGTCCCCAGGCTTTGTGTCCAAGGAAAGGTTTCTTTCAGAAAGCCTTTTTCCACATCAGTTTTTAGTATTTGTTTTTTCATTAAGACCCAAATCTCCTGCTTGTCCTCCTTAACTTTTGCTGAGTTTCTTTGTGTTGTCATTTCAGAGGCAGTTCCAAGGTTAAAGCAAACTCCTCACGCTGCAGTGACTGCAGCTCTCCAGGGGAAGGTTAAAGGATGCAAATTGTTGACAGAGGGCTTTTCAATTTAGCGTGCAAAGATCTGATGGTTGAAAGGTGAAGTTAGACAAATCCAGGGGAACAGGATGAGTGCTCGGCAATTGGAGCCGTTTGCCAGGGCTCCTGATGGATTCCCTTTCAGCTGTGGTTTTAAAATGAAGATTGGGTGCTTTTCTAAATGATGTGGTCACGTTGAGAAACCATTAATTTGGGAAAACGCTTCAGAGCAGCTTGGACCGGTCCTATCCACAAAGCCATGTGCCCTGAATCCTTCCTGGGCTTTTCCATATCTTCTGTGGTGGTTGGAAGGCTCCCAGACCACTTCAGCCCAACCCTGTCTCCCACTGCCTTGGCCCAGGGCTGCTGTCACCACAGTGAGACAACCACGGAGCCACCCCTGTACTGCCTCTCCCAGCCTTGTACTGCCTCTCCCAGCCCCTCCTGCCTCTCCCAGCTCCTCTGCCTCTCTGGTGCCCATTGTTGCCAAAGCCTCTGGCAAAGCCAGCTCTGCTGGGCAAGGGGAAAATTTTGGACCCCACTGTGCTCACCGGCAGAGTCTCACCTGTGCCCGCCCCCAGCCACTTCTCCAGCTCCAAATCACGGATGGCAGCTCTGCCCTGGTCCCTCTCCCGGTCTGACGCCGCTTCTCCTCCAGTGGCGCTGCCAGCAGCCAGTCCCAGCTTTCCCCGGGGGTGCTGCTGTGGGGGAGCTCGGTGCAGCACATTTTGGCCAGCAGCCACCTCCTCCCTGCTCTCACACTCGGCGCTTACACGGGACCCAGGGAGTTCTTACGTGGCTTTTATTGCTCAGTGTTTGCAATGCGGTCTCTGGAATGCCTGTCCCATTGCCGGCTCTGAAGCTCAAATGTGCCTCCTGGGCTCATTTAAACTGTTTGCCTCCCTTTTTCATTGCTTTTCTTTTTCTGCTGGAATTCAGTGCCCGGCTGACAGATCTTGCAAGCAGCATCCAAGCCTCCATTCCTCCAGCAATGTCTGTCCTGCTGCGCCCAGGCCGCCCTGGCCAGTCCAGGGCCACCCTGCCGGGGGAAATGTGTTCCTCCTGGTTTTTCATTTCTGTTTTTGTCCTTTCTACCTGCCTGATGATGTCTCTGAGTTGTTAGCCCGAGTGAGCACTGGTTCTCCATGCTTGAAAATCAATGGGGCAACCAGCATCCACTTACTATTAACTGTTGTTATTTATCAGCAATAATTGCACTCTTTTGTGCCTTGGACACAACATGGGCACCAGCTCCCAGCCACTTCAGCCTCTCCCACAGGTGTGTCCCAGCAGAGCACTGACAAATGATCCCACACAAAATGCAACAGCCAGGGAGTGAGAGTCTCTCTCTATTTCTTCATTCTCTTGATTTTTATTTAATGTGAAGCTGTGTCTTTCCTGATGCTCAAACCAACCACTCTGCCCACTTCTTGGACATTCAGATCCAAGAGATCTGAGATCCTTGTTTTGTGCTGTGTGCATGGAAATAAAATATGAATGTCTCTTGTTTAATGGTCTTTCTCACTCTGCAAAAACCCAGCATCCCCAAATCCATTTTCATTTATAACATTATGAGTAATTCTACTGGCAGCAGCTTTTCCTTGCCATATATATTTATTAGAGGGAGAAATTCCCCTTCCTGAAATGATGTTCTTGCTTGGATCAAATAGCTTTTGAACTCCAGCTCTGTGTTTAACCCTTTTGTTGCTTTCCATGTGCTGTTTTATCCCATACCATGCAGACCAGAGTGTTCTTCTCAGAGGAGAAGATACCTGGAATGCATAAAACAGCCTCACCAGTGCTCAGAAAACAAAATTGGAGCAGTTTTAGAAAAGGCTGTGCCATTTTTTCAAGATTAGGGATCCATGGGGACCAGCATCCTCCTCCCCAAAGAGCAGAGATCTGCCCATGCCCAACTGATGACCATCAACTTGTCATTTGGGCATTGTCATGTGCCCACAGATACTCTGGGCTCAGCTGGGGGACACAAGTGGGTGTACCAGCCCAGCTAAGGGGACTCTGCAGGGCAGGTGGAAGGTATTTCTCAGCTTTCATGGACCTCAGCGTGGTGGTGGTTGCAGAACTGCCCACAGCTCCTTCTCCATGTGGTGGTAATTGCACAATAGCTCAGAGCTCCCAGGACCTGGTTTTATACAGAGCGCCCCTCTTGAAGGAGGGGATCCCCCCAGTTTCCTGAGAAACTGTTCCTGTGGCATCTATTCTGGGAACATGGGAAAGAAAGGGAGAGAAGTGAATGCTGCCCAAAGGAGGAGGGCGAGGCCACAAGCAGGACATGAGACCTCAGAAATCCTGGTGCTCCTTGGCTGCTCCTGTGACAGGGGCACCATCTCCTGAGGAGCAGGGGATTTGTCAGCGTGTCAGTGACAAATGGCTCTCATCTGAGTAAAAAATGGTTTATTGATTAGCTGGCAGAGGTGCCCGCGGGGACCGAGCCGCTACCGACCAGAGCCCGTCCTGCAGGCGCTCTCTGCCGGGCAGGCAGGACCTGGCCCCCCTGGCCTCTCCTTCCCGTGGCCCCGGGTCCTGCAGAACAGAGACAGGAGCTTGGAGAGCTCGTCCTGCTCCTTTCTCTGCTCCCTTCTGGGGCTAGGCAGGGTTTCACTGTGCCCTGGCTTCCAGGGGCTCTCAGTGACAATCCCCACTGCACCATTTTCCTGGGCTGTTTCCTGGCAGTCAGGTCTCAGCTTTCCCATATTTCTCGTTCCTGTGTCCCCCATCTAAGCCCAGCTCAAGCAGAGCACTCAAAAGCCAGGCTAAAGCAGGGAGCAGTGTTCTTGAACGTGGCTGCTCTCTTCCAATCAGGTGTTTTTGGATGCTGCAGGCTGGGAAGCCCACACAGTTTTCTGAACTGCCTGGGAACTCTGCAATTTTCAAGGCTTTCCCCATTCTCAGAGTTTCATTGCTGAAAAAAACAGCCCAGTTACTTGGTTTTGCTTTTTTTTTTTCATGTTCATCCTCTGTGTATCTACCCACAGCACACCTTGAGCAAGCTGAGCATAATTAATCACAGTTTGCTTCCCCATGTTTGCATGGGAGTCCTAATCCACAGTCAATCCTTTCGGGAACAGATGCAATTATGAAAGAAACGCTTATTAAAAAGAATGATATGTGCCATAAAAAAGTGTCAGGACAATTGTCCCTTAGTTGTTTGTCATGTTGCCAGCTGTGATACACACTCCTGGTGCCACGTCCCAGCTGTCCCTGTCCCCTGGACGTGCTGGGTTCCACGTGCAGCTGCACTGAGCCCTCGGATTTCAGCTGCTCCCCCTTCTCTCCCCATCCTGGGGGCTCCTGTCCTGAGCTCACCCAGCAAAATCCTGTCACAGCCATGGACCTCCCATAGCAAACGCTGTCAGGATCTCTCCTGACTGAAAGGGATGATGAGCTGCTTGGAATTAGTATCTTCTGCACGTGTCAATGTGACCAACCCATGAGGGAGAAGTGTTTGACAGTGATTTGTAGGTTTGACTGACATGACAGAGGACAGACCACAGCAACTGAGCTGCTTCCATCATTTTTTGCCTTGCAAGGAGTAAAAAAGGAGGTTACAATCTAAATCCATGTGTTGGGACTATGATCAGCACTTCTGAGGCAGAGGAGTCTGAGGAAATGAGGACTATGGGGTTGTGCTCTTGGATTTGGCCAGTCCTTTTTTCATGTTTAACCTTTCCCTTGTAGGACTGGGGAAGTGCTGCCAGGCCACCTTCGCAGAGATTTTGAAGGAGCAGCCAGACAAGCACTGACAAAAAGACCTCCAGGAGAGCTCTTTGATAGCATGGTTGGGAAGCTTTTGGCTGAGACCAAGTGATTCATGTGCCTGGGATGGTGTCAGAAGAGGGAGAAAAAGAAACAGAGGTAAAAAGGGAGATGGTTTTGCTCTGTGTTAGAAATGGCCGTGCTTGCCCCAAGCTCTAGAGAACAAGGGGATGTGGGACCTACTGGAAAACTGGAGATGATGAGTGAATATTTCACATTGTGAGGCTGCTGACCTGTGTTTAATCATCTTCAGCATGGAAAAACCTCTGGGATCATCGAATCCAACTGTGCCTCCAGCACTGCCAAGGCCATCACTAAACCGTGTCCCCTAGTGCCACATTCACACAGCTTTTGAATCCCTCCAGGGTTGGGGACTCCACAACTGCCCTGGACAGCTGTGCTAGCCCTTTCAGTGAAGAATTTTTTTCTTAAAATCCAAAGGTCTAGAGATGAACCAAGTCTTTTTGTGTGCAAATAGAGCCATCCAAATCTGTGGAGACAGGACAGAAGCTGTAGCAGAGGCAGGGTCTGTTCAGCTCCAGCCCATCACTGACCTTTGGGAGAGGAGGAAATTCTGCAAGAACTGAAATCCAGGTCACATTCCCAAGGTTTGAGCAGGAAGGGGTGGAACCAGGCAGCTCAGGGTATGAGATGCTGTGCAATCAGCAGGGACTATGAAGGGCAATAAGGATCAGTTGCAATAAGGATCAGTTGCAGATAAGTAAAGCATTTTAGAAGTGGCCAAAACCAGAATTTTATCCTTGGTTAGTCAAGGAATGGGCAGAAGCCATCTGGGCTGTTACAGCACTCCAGGAGATTGGCACAGGCAAAGGTAAAATCTGTATTTACAGAGGGGAGAAAGAAGAAGGCTTGGAGAATTGCTATTAACATTCTAACATGACTGCTTTAAACTCATGTCCCAGAAAAATATAATTTCTAAATTGTATTTCTTAATGAAAATTAAAAAAAAAAGATCCTTCCCAAAAGAAAAAGCCAATCTGATTTCCCTGTGTGGCGAGACTAAATATTCTGGATTGAGAAGAAGCCGGGGATGCTGGATGCCTTGGCTTTGCTAGGAATTTGCTGTGTTTCCCATGACATTCCTTTTAGCAAGGTTGGTGAGCAGGTCACCACACAACTGCTATGGGAGAGGTGCAAAACATGGCTGGAAACCAGACAAGAGAAATCAATAACTGGCTGTCAAATAAAAGGATGGATTGAGTGACTTTCTGCAGGAATCCATCCTCAGTCTAATACGAGTCAGTGTTCTCCCTAACGATCCAAATGATGGAATATTCGCTGCTCGGGCTGCAGAGCTTCAGGATGGGAATTAGTGCTGCAATTGCAGAAAAGGCGATTTCCAGCCGTGGAGGAGAAAGGACAATTAAGCACTGGATTGTTTTGCCTGAGGAGGGCTCTGGAGTTTCTGTCATTAGAAGTGTTTAAGAAGAGTTTGGAGGAACATCTCCCAGGATTAATGGACAGCTGACCCTACCCTGGGGCAGGGCCAAAACTCGATGCCCTTCCCAGCCCTATTTTCTGTGATTCTGCATCATTCCAAAAGTGGCATCACATCTCTAATGACTTTTAGGGGAAAGTATGAAAAATACCACAAAAATCTGGAAATACGTGACAACTTTGAAAAAAAAGCACCACATTTTGTTTACCAAAATCTCAGCATATTAACCCAGATTTCCAAACAAGTGGTATAAATGGAGCAGCCTGGCATCCAGGAGCTACCGGAGCTCTTGCTGGCCTCCTCCACCCTGCCTTTGGAGAGCCTGGCTTGGGAAGGTCTCACTGCAGTGGAAAACTGTTGGATTTCTAAAACAGAAATATGGACAAGGGTATTTATATGAAATGGGAATGAATTTTTTTTTTCCGATCGGTTCCTCTGGCACAGACAGCTGGGCATTTGGAGCGATGGTGTTTGAAATGCAAAATGCACCTCTTTGGAGAGTTGTTCCATGCCATTCATCTGCAGAGCGAGCTCTTCGTGCCCGTTTGCCGTGTGCAGCCCCAGCCCAGCGCCTGCGGGCTCGGGCTGAGCACGAGGGCAAGGACAGCAGTGTCACAGGTTCCAATCCCCATTGCAGCCCACACTGCTCAAAGCAAGATGACTTGCAGACATCCAACAGGAATGAGGAAGATGAATCGTATGCAAGGTCAGGCACAGTGCCAGGAAACCGAGAGAGGCAAGAGCAGTTAATTGCTTTAAATTCCAACAACCCCAAAACGTGCCCTGTGTGCAGACATCCCTTCCTCGCACAGCACTGGACCTCACTGTCCGAGCCAGCAAATAAAATAGGCAATGGAGGTGCTTGTCGTGATTTTTAATGTCAAAATTAGATTCACGGATGCCTTATGGTCTCTGTAATTACTAGACATCACTCATCATTTTTCCCAGCTCAAGGGATACTCTGTTATTGACCTCACTGGGAAGATATAAATATATTACTGAATGGAAATATCACCATTTACTGTTGTGGAAAGGTCTACACCATAGCTCAAAGGACTCTGAAATCTTTATCTCAGTGTACCTACAGCAGAGGAGAATGCCTGATACTGTTGATACGATGCCAAACCGCTGCTACTGAGGTCTTATCTTAAGGACAAAAACCTATTAGAGGTTATTAAAGGAAAGCAGCAATAGCAAATCACAAACTCAAAGGAATTTACTACAGTCAAATAGCTGAAAATCCCATGCCAGGCCAGCACAGAGCTGCCAGTGATGTAGTGGCCAGAGGGCATGGTGGCCTCGCTGGTCCCAGGCTGGTGGGGCCACAGGATCTCCTGGAAGCACGTCAGGATCACAGAGAGCCACAGGAGATGAAAGAATGTTCTACCCTCTGGACATGATGAGGTCTGAGAGCAGGGAGAGGCCAGGCAGGTGCTCTTGTGTGGCTTTGTGTGGGTCACCGTGGGCTGAGGGGCTTGTGTGGAGCTGTGCCTGGAGCACCGTGCTGGACACTGGGCTCTGTGGGTCACCTGTGAGGGAGGAGTTGCTCCCCAGCTCATGTTTGTCACTCCAGAGCCTGGGATGGGACACTGCTGGGGCAGCCCCATGTGTCTGGTAGGAGGTACAGGAGGAGCCGTGGCCTCAGAGGACCTGGCAGAATGGGGGGAGGGAGAAGGGATGTGCTGGCAGGCACTCATTTTACTCAGACTGGGGGGTTTTATGGTGCTTTAGAATGGAATCAACCATGGCTGTGCCCTCTGCAAGAGCTGTGCTCTGAGCGAGCACCTCTGGTGTGGGGAGCTGTTGATTGATTTGTCTCGGCTCAGGGCAGGGCACCAAGGGGGAAGCCCCCGGGGTGTGGCAGGGCTCAGCCACATCCCGAGGGACCAGCCTGTGAGCAGCAGCAGGGAGAGGAGTAGGACAGCTCAGGAGGGGGCTCTGGGGCCGGGCTCCCTCTTCCATCCCTGCTGGACCTCGATGCGTGGATGCCAGCCAGAGCCTGGCCAAGCCTGCATCCCACGGAGAGAGCTGGCCCTGCAAATTACAGCTTCTCTGCCTGCAAGGGCTCATTATTGTTTATTGAGCTAGGGAGGTTTCTCTGCTTTCTATTTTGGGCCAAGCTCCCCTTGTATTTATTTACAATCAGTAGAGCAGCTGGTAGCCACTGGCGTTGAAGAAAATTGTTGTGAAAAGCGGGAAATTGGCTTCTCACCTTATGAGGGGGGCTGAATCTGCCCTAAGGGACCCAGCTCTGCAGTCTGCCCGTACCCCCAGCCCCATGGCTTGTCCTGGTCCCTGTCACCAGGTTTCAGGTCTCACAGGTGTGCCTGAAGCAACCTCCAGTGCTGGCTCGAGGCAACCTGGCGGCAAATCTGCTTCAGGTGGTCAGTGCTGCACTTCATCCCAGGACATGTGCCAGTAACCACAGTGTTTGCTCACACATATCTTTGAAAGGTACCTAAAGGCTTTTTGCAGTGCAGTTATCATCAGGGATTCACTTTGAGAGGCTGGAGGAGTAGGGAAAGCCTCCCCAGGGGTCTGTGAGATGCACAGCCCCGTGTTCTGTGTGGTTATGGGCTCTCCTGTGCTACCAAGCACCCACACCCAGCCAGGCATTGCTGCTCCTGAAGTCATCACAGTTTCCAGGCTGGGAGATGAGAAAGCTGCTGTGCTGCTGTGGCACCCCCCAAAAACACCTGCAGGCCCTCAGTTTTGGGAATGGATCCCTTGTCTGGCCTCTCTGTGCCAGGGGTGCTGTGCCCTTCAGCAAAGCCTGGCTCTGACAGCTCAGCGTGGCTCTGGCTGTCCCCAGTCAAAGCCAGTCCCTCAGATGAGGAAAAACTGGTGAGTGCCTGTGCATCCTCTCTGCCTGCCCTGTGTAACCACCATGGCAGTGTCTATAAGTGGTCTAACATATTAAAGTTTAGGCAGCAAGGGAAAGGATGACCTTTTGCATTTTGCCCAGAGCAGGCAAGGGGAATGTAATTATAAATTCTTGTAATTCATCTCCTGACACTGTGTAACAGCTGAACTTCACTTGGTCAAGGCAGGGATGAGGGAAGAAGGAGAGGAGGAGGGGAGCACCCCAGTACCCAGCTGGGACAGCCTCCCCCAGACAGAGCCACCCCGTCCTGCACATCTCAGCTGCCCCCGTGAGGGTCCCCAGACTGGCCTGGGGGCAGATGGAGCCTCTCAGGAGGCTGCCAGGGCTATTAGCTCAAAGCTGCTGTGATCACAGGCCAGCAGGTAAACAACTTCCCAGCCCACGGGAACATCTGCTGTGGCTGGGGCACATGCTCTGCCAGCCTCAGTCTTTCCTTCCCTTCCCTTCCCTTCCCTTTTTTTGGGTTGTGCTTTTGGGATCACACCATACCCAAAACCTCTCTCTGAAGTGGGGGCAGGTGAGGGGTTGTGCCCCTCCAAATCCCAGAGCTGAGGATGGAGCAAACCATCCAAACCCAGCCCCGTGGTTTTACCCTTAAATAAAGCTTTTCTCCTGCCCAACCATGCCGTACCTGAAGCCCACACAGTGCCAGCCTCCCGTTAATTAGTTCCTTGTTAATTTGCTCAGCTGTCCCTGGGCTGGAGCGCTTCCCTGAGGCCCATAGGGGATGGAGGATGGACCAGCAGACTCACAGCCCCTCAGGGTGGCACCAAAGCACTCTGTGCCCACTGTGCACGGTCAGGACTCGCAGGGGGTGGCTGCAGGGCACTTTATTAGCAGAGCAGGCACCAGGTTTGCAGAAACAACATTACACCTATTTAAAAGCTGGTGCCACCTGAAATCTATTTCTCATCCCTGACTGATTAAATTCTGCTAGCTGGAGATGTTCTCCCAGAGAAATCTTGCAGGAAGCTCTAATAGCAGAGTCAATCTATATAACATCGGGTGCAATAAAACAAGAGTCCTCGTTTTGCCAGAGGTTTCATCTGCCAGTGCGTGGCTCCCTGTGCCTACCAGCCCCATCACCAACCGTGCACCCAACAGGAGTCATTAAATATTTATTTAAGAGGTTTTCATTCCTGAATGGTGAAACAGAAACCAGCAATCATTAAATGGGTTTGTTAAGGTAAACAGTTTGGAGAAGAGAGCACAGTGCTGCCTAGCCCAGGGGACTGGCAGTGGGATGCAAGGGCTGGGGCTGGTTGCTGTTTGCTTCTCTGCTGCTCCAGGGGAGATCCCAAGGCAGCGTTGGATAAATTAACCGTGGGGTTTAATTACTGGATGGACGTGGGTGATGCAGAGCCCAAAGGAGCTGTGACATGGGCACATGGTTTGCCAGGGCTGTTTGCCATGGGAGAAAGCAGCAAGGATACTGGTTAGGGAGTTCTTGTAATCAAATTTGTGGCACTCTGGACTCTCAAAGCCCAAAAACATGCCCCGGCTACCACAATAGAAATCTCTTCATCAGCATCAGGTTGCTTGGGCAGCGCTGCTCTCCACAAAGGCTCCAGCAGTGAAAATAATCTCATCAGTATCAGCCTCCAGCTCATCTCCCACCTCACTCCGTGTGCCTCCTGCGGGTCTGTCACAATGGTCATCCTAAAGCCCTCAGTAAATGTCTTTTTCTTATTAAAAATTACCCTGACCTCAGCTCAATGAGAGATTTGCCAGCATTTCCCACCCTGCGCATGCTCTGGGTTTGCCCTCCTGATGGCAGGGCAGGACACGCCCTTTATGAGCTCTCCAGTCCCTGCATTAAAAGGTGTTTCATGATTTCACTACCACACTAAAAAAGACCCTTCTGGGCTGCTCTCCTCCAGCTGTCCTGTACCAGCAGCTCTGGTCGACAGCAGGCTGAGTGGCTGAAATGGGCTGTACCACAGTGCTGGGGTTTGGCAGCTTTGGTGCTGTTGAGGGAATTGGGTTTGCAGCAGAGGGGTGGAAGTGGGCACCCCATCCTTTCTGCTGAGTTACACCCTGGTCCTACTGACCCACAGAAAAGCTGGCTGGTGCTGGGGTAGGGACACCAGGAACCAGCCCCAGGCTGCTTGTACACCCTGAGCCCTTTCAAATGCAGACCCAGAAATTCACATTTCTCACCTTGCTGCTGAGCCGATTTGCCTTTGCAAATCTATCCCAACACTTATGGCTTTTATCAGGAATTTTTCTTCATTTGAGCAGGCTAAAGGTGAGAGCACAGCAATTGAAACAACGCGGCCCTCCCACCCATGGATGGATATTACACTTACCCTGTTGTTTTGTAGCATTAAAAAAAGAAAGCGTCTGACGTATTTTTGAAGCACAGAGTTTCCTGCATGGTGGAAGGGAAGGAGTTCTTTTGGTGGATGCAATTTAATTGTGCCACAAGACACCGAAGAGCCGAGCTGCCATCCCCAGCCCCTTTGCTCTCAGCTCGCTGCGGAGGACGGGGCACACCGGCCCCTTTATCACCCACCAACCTCTCTGCCCTGCTTGAAGCGCTCCAATCCCTTCCCTGACGCATTTTAGAAAACGGTTTGCCAATTACCCTTGGTCTGCATCAAGCTGAGAGCCTCTGTGTCCAGAGAGATGATCCGGTTCCCTGTGGGTGCTTGGTCCCAGCTGCGGCCACCACGGGCACGGCAATTTGGGTGGCTGAGTCCCGTGCAGGTGGGACTTTGCAGCTCCCAGCCGAGCTGACCCAAATGTCTCTGTGCTGTAGGAGCCAGGCCCCATTGTCTCAGCGAAACCTCATTCCCTGTCCTGGCCCATGAAGACTCCAAAGCCTGTTTAGCCTCCAGCAGGACTGGCAATGTTGGCACGTGGGATGAGCCTGCTGGAATCAAAGGGCACTTTGAATGCCACAGAGCATTTACATTAAAAAGTCTCCAAAAGGTTTGGGATTTATCTCCATGCTGGGAGGGAGCCTTATTAGTGGCTTTTGGGTACACCACTCCGGAATAATGAGGACAATCCTGTTTCAGGAAGATAAATCCCAAAATAATGATGCCGTTGTCTTTCCTTATTATAACTCCCCGTCAGCCCCTCATTTAACTGCTGGTTTACCCAAAGATGGTGACTGTCTGGTTGAGCACAGGAAGATAGTACAATGCTTTTTAATTGCCACCTAGTCTAAAATTAGCCTTTTTTTTGGCTAATGAGCCACAGCGCAGCCCTTTGGGGAGCAAAGATTGAGCAGGGCCAGCTCCAGCTCATCATCCTCATGGCTGTGCTGGATCTGCTTCTCCACGTCCTGCAGGACATCACCTGACATCCTCCAGTGGATGCTCTGCTCCAGTCCCTCCTTTCCTCCACCTGCCTGCTTTGAAACAGGAATATTGGGGAAAGGTTTCTTCAGCTTTGCAAAGTCTCCTACAATTATCACATGAAAGAGAGTGGCTGAGAGAAACGACCTGAGGATAGAAATATTGCCTGGAAATAAATTTGAGAGAATATATTTCTGCTGTGACAGGTATGGGAAGTGCCAGAGCTGGACTAAACAGTCAGGAGGCTCGTGGGTCATTATGAGTTCGACTCAGTTACCAGGGGATGCAAAGGTAGACGGAGATGGATGTATTGTAAGAAGGTTTTCTGGAGATGATTTGAGCGATTTCAACTCACTGCCATTGCTGGGATTGACTTGAAAGTTTCCTAATGAATTTCTTTGTCAGGAGGAAATTGGGCTGTTGAGTAGAGGAATGTGCAGAATAGAAAAGCAGGGTTCTTTCTGTTGAAAATCCACTGGTGAAAAATCCAACTACAGCTAAAATTCCTGAACCTCTTGGTGTAGAGGCTCTGGGGGTGTTCCGGTGTCCCTGTGTTCGAGGGCAGGGTTTTGCAGGAGCTGTCCTGCTGCAGGCACAGGCAGGATGAAGTCATGGTGAGGACCTGGCAGCTCCTTAGAAGGAGAAGTTTGTCCTTAGGATGCACGAGCAGCCTGGAGGCTCCTCCTGCCTCTTCTCCCCCATAATGTGACGCTCTATGAATATTGTAATGAATACAGTTATGCCCTGAAAAAAAAGAAAACTCATTTATTTATGAGATTATTTGATTTCCTCTGAAATGCCTCATCTAGCAGTCCCCCTCCATTAGAAACCCTCCGAAGCTGTGCAAGTAAAATACAGGGCTTATTATTTAAATTAATAAAGCAGCTGCAAATTTTTGCTGCATTTTAAAATATTACTATCGAAAATATTCTTCCATGGATAATTTTCCTGTGTTTTTTTTTTCCTGAATATTTCTAATTATGGCTATAATTAATTTTAACGAGTCATCCATCGCCAATTCCATCATAACTTGCAAGTGTCCTGCAGCTGACTTTAAAAAAAAATTCAAAGCCTTGCCCTCTTCTGGCTGCCTCTGTAATGAAACCTGGGATTACTTAAGGAATTGGCACTTGGCACCAGCGATGTAAAATTGCCTGGTCCTCAGTCAGAGCTGCTGCTGTCCGGCCCGTGATGGATGGCATCATTCAGAGCTTTTATAGGCCCAGCGAAAGAGGCCAATCTGTCCGAGCTGATAAATCTCAATCTTCTGCAATATTTCATGGTTCTACCAGACATATGTATGGAGCCAACGTGACGCTTCATTTTCCCAGGAAAACTGCTCCTCCAAGACCAATGGCCAACACCAAAGTCCTTGGACAAACTCTGACCTCTGGGGAGGACAGCAGCAAGGTCTGAGGAGCACAGTAAGAAGGTCTCGGTGGAGGCTGGAAAAGAGGCTGGGAAGGTCTGGATGGAGGTGGGAAAGATCTTGATGGAGGCTGGGAAGGTCTGGATGGAGGTTGGAAAAGAGACTGGGAAGGTCTGGATAGAGGTTGGAAAGAAGGCTGGGAAGGTCTGGATGGAGGAGTGGGTAGAGAAAGGTGGATCAGTGAGTGCTTTGGAGTCTCATCTCCATCTCCCACACCACCAGACCTCCCTACAAGAAGAGTCCAGCTGCTTGTAGACACCCAAGGGTGTGGGAGCCCTCAGGGAGCACCGCAGACTGAACTTCACCACGTTGTTCTCATAAGAGCAAGGAAAAAATTGAGCTATCAAAATAAACAGAATTTCAGAGCAGGGCTGGTAGGTGGGAAAAAGAGCCAGGCCTTTCTTTAATTCCTGTATGAGTCTATTCCTGGCATTCCTCTCTCTTGATTTCCTTTGTCTTTGCAAATCTATCCAGAGCTGGGCCACAGGGCTGGGGTTGTAGCAGCAGAATTTGGGGTGTGTTCATGCCTACTCCCACAAATCCAGGCTTGGGCTATTGCCACTGGATGGGAAAATTAATTTTTTTCTGCTGGGCTGTTGCTGTGATTCTCTGTGACCCTTGTCAGATCCCCTGCCAGCTAAGCTGGGGCTGCCTTGAAAATTGTGAAAATACTGAAGTACAATCTGGTTTTATCTCCCCGTGCTGCACTGCCAATTCACAGGCTGTGTTTGCAGAACACCGTGCACAGCCAAAATGATCCTGCATGCTTCCAAGTGACGTGCTGAGGTTTCTCTGCACCCCATGCCATCATCCTGGGGGAATGCTGCTCTCTCCTCTTGGGCTGTGCCTCTGATATGGGTGCCTCAGGGTGCTGACAGTCTCTGAAGGACAAGTACCTGGGATAACATCAGGAAATCAGGAGTAAAAGGGGGCCCAGAGCCATAATTTCACTTTAAATACTTGATTCCTGATTCCCACAGCCTTTGGTGCCTGCTCGGATGCCCATCCCGCTGGCAGCGTGCCTGGCTCCTGAGTCCAGGGAAGAGTGTGCTTTAGCATCCAGAGCAAGGAAAGCAGGGAGGGAGAGCACTAGAAGCATTCAATTGACTGCAAAGCCCATGAGGACATGAAATACGCTCTCTACATACACAGAGTTTAGTGATGATAGCAGGAATCTGGGAAAAAAGCATTTCCTCTTTACTGCAGCTTGAAAGGGTGAAATTGAGGCTGACCAGCAGCCAGTGCTTTATCCTCCAATTTACTGCTCTCACTCCCAGCCAGACCCCAAGAGCTCGGCTCCCTTTGTACCATTTTTCTATTAGTGGGTTTTATTTGTGTCCAGAGCTTTGTACCTGCAGAGCCAAACCCACCTTGGCTCCTGCCTGGGCACTGCTGAGCCTGAAGAGCTGCAGGACCTGGTGGATGGTGGGACCAGGAATTCTGCCAGGGTACAGTGCCAGGAGCAGGGTGGAGCCATGGGGCTTTGTATTGCACATCAGGAATAACTTAAAGAAAGCAAATGGATCCAGCCTCAGTTTCCCTCCCCTTCCTGATTAACCCCCCCAGGAGCCATCACAGGTTGAGGAGGGGTGCAAGAGGCTCAGAGACCTCTTGCTCTGGCCTGGCAACCCATAAGGGACCTTGCCAGCCCAAGGGACCCTGGGGCACCTGGGACAATCCCGATTTTCACACAGCCTTTGTTTCCCAGCAGGCTCTGGTGAGATTTGCTGGAGGTGCCAAATCTATTGCTAAGCATAGTTTTCCAGCTTCTGCCTGGCCTGGGGGCTTCTGCATCTTCCTCTGGCCTCATTCTCAGCCCTCCCAGTCCCCAGAGAATAAACCCAGTTAAAGTTGCCCTGCGCTTGGCTGAAGACATTTAATCACTGTCTGGACGTGATGGAAATATGAGCTACTCCTGTGCCAGTCAGGACACGCTCTTCTTGCACAGACGAAGATGAACAAGGAGCCATCCGAGCATGAAATAGTTGTCAGGCTTCCAGAGGGTCACAAGATATATGGATTATGAAGTAGAGACTCCCACAGATCCCAGATTATCAAACACAAAGACTGCAGAAGATTCCTCCAATCACACGAGTGCTGTCCTGAATTCAGAGCCGGGCTGCAGCACCAGCCCAGAGGCTGCTGGAGTCCACGGGGCTCTGCTCACAAGCTTTGGGCTCACCCCAAATCCACCTGTCCCTGCACAAAACTTCTCAGTATCAGAATCATCTCGTGCCTGTTTCTGTCTCCAGCTCAAGGGAATGGGCAGGTTTTGGGTATGGTTCTGCCCTGGGCCACCCAAAGGTTAGAGCACTTGGAAAACTGGAGATTGGGATGAAACTGGATGCTTTGGGAACAGGAATGAGCAGGACTGGCAGTGTTAGGTCCAGTGGGAGCCATCCCGTGGACATGGATCAAGTGCCTGTAGAACAGGCAGTCACCATGGGAAACCTGTGAGTAGGGGAATCCCTGGGTGCCTGAGATCCACAGAATGCTTCTGCTCGTGGGAGATCCCTGCTGTGCCCCTGAGCCCCTTCCCAGAGCCCAGGCGCTAAGGAGGAGCGAGGCCACCACAGGTGTTGGTGCTCAGAGGTGACAAGGCTCCTTGGATTTATCGATGCCCTTGGCTCTGAGCTGCACTGTGCAATGACCTCACCGCCCCATCCCCCTTTCCCACAGCCTTTTCCAGGTTATAGGAATTGCAGCTGAGGTCACTCCCTGTTCTGGTGTCTCAGTGCTGGTGGCTGGGAGCACGGCCCTGGCAGGAGAGCCATGGCTCACTGGGCTCCTTTCTTCAAGAGGAGCCACTGACACAGGCAATGCCAGTGAGAGCAGGGCATGGGCTCAGTGACCCAGGAGGTCCTTCCAGCCCCAGGTCAAACCTTGAGGTCACCCTCAGGCTCTGCGTACTCCAGATTTCAGGGGAACAGTGCAAAGGCTGCCTGTGAGCCAAGGAGCCAACAGAAAGCTGCAAGCACCTCTCCCTCTCTGTGTTTCTGCTCTGTCTGTGCTCCTCCCTTTATCCTTCCAGCCCCCCTAGCATTGAGGAGTTTCCCTGGTATATCCTTGCACCACCCTCAGCTCAACTGTTCACTAAAGCCAGGCCTAGCAGGGAGCACAGCTGTGCACCACCCTCAGCTCAACTGTTCACTAAAGCCAGGCCTAGCAGGCAGCACAGCCATGCACCACCCTCAGCTCAATGCACGACTGCTCATTCTGCTTTTCACCACCACCCACCAGTTGTTCCTCCCCAAAGCCCAGGCTCAGCCCAATTTGAATTAATTGCAAGAGTCAGACGTCAGCTGCTTTTATGTAATGCTCCCATGTAATTCCATCTCCTCGTTTCCGCTCCCCCACTAATTTATTCACTCCAGGTTTCTTTAAATCAGCCCAGCCTTTTTTTCCTTCTTTTTTTTCCCCTTTCCACAAGGTCTCTTTGTAAATCGTGTTCCCAATCCAAGGACTCCCTAGGTAGCCAGGGCAAGCGGAAGCAAGCCGCAGAGGGATGGAACAGCAGGGCAAGCACCTTCTCATGGGTTTTGCTGTGCTGAGGCTGCCCATGATTCCCTCCTTCCCTAATTACTTCTATTTCAGTGTTTTCTTCTACTGCTTCAGCAAAGAGACAGGCTAGACTTTTAAAACTTGCAGCATTAACATATGTAATTTTTTTTATTCTTTCCACTGATAAATTGTGAAGATTTGAAGTACAGTTATTGTTCTCCAATACAATAAGATGAAGAATTACCCTGCGCACTTATTGATCTTCAGTATGTCCAATACTTAGAAAAACATCTCCCTGAGGAGAGGGACTTGGCCTCCGTTTCCTCTGCCCAGCTGTGCCGAGAGGTGCTGGGATGTGCTGGGCTGGAGCCCACGGATGCAGCATCCGTGGCAGAGCTCACTGGCCCCACCAATGAGCCACCTGAGGACCCATGTCTCTCTCAGCAGTCCTTCTCACAGAAGTGACTCCTCATTTGGCTCTTGTGTTGACAGGGCTCAAATTAAGAGGCAATTGAGGCGGCTCTCAGAGTGAGAGATGTTCACGAGTCCTTCTGAGCAGCCAAAGGGGTTTGTAGAGAACCCAGCACCCCAATTCCTGCAGAGCTCAAGGGATAATTACCTTGGGCTTCATCTGCACAGCAGGGTTAACCCCTCACTACCTAATCCACCCCCAAGTGCCAGCAAACATCCTGAACAGAGTTAGGCAGGGACTATCCATCACCATGCTGGAAGAGTCTCAGAGTGGGCTTGGTAATTCCTGGGCCCTGCAAGAAGACCTATTAGGATCAAAAAATCATCTTATTTGCTTATTGATTTCCAATAAAATCTAATAATTAGAAAAATGGCCCTGCCGACTTGTGTGTGCCATGCATACAAAGGAAGGAGGCAAAATTCCTCGAGGGATGATGGTGCTTCCATAGCAGCCCTGCAATCCCTCTGGGCTGACAGACAAGTGTCACCGCAGCTGGCATTAGCTCGTGTCCCAAGGGACAGAGCAGAGAGCATCAGTGCCAGGAGCCTGGGACATCCCTGGGGTTAGGGGAGGGCTCTGTGAGGCGAGGACTGTCACGGACAGGAGCCAGCGCTGTGCTGTGGGTACGGGACACCCGAGCGCCAGCAATGACACTGCAAACTCCTGTGTGACCTCATCCCTGCCAGCACCACCCACAGCTCCAGCTCGCACTGGTGCGGAGATGCTGCCATGGCAAAGCTGGTGCTGTGGCTCTGAGCCTGTAGGCCAGGCCAGTCCTGCCATGACAGGAGTGTCATCTCGGCCAGCGCCAGCACAGGGCCATGGTGATGCTGCTGAGGATCAGCTGTGTCTCCTGTGCAGATAAACAAAGTATTTTTCTCTCTGCAGATTCCTAATATAGTGCCTTCTACCCTCTGTAAATAGCACACTGGAAGAGTGGTTTGTCAAAAGCAGGTCTGGGGAATTATCTGAACTCAGCCTGTGTGATGAAAGGCTCTGGGCTGAGGGCCCCATCCTGCACGGGAGGCAGGGAGCTGGGGCACAGCAGCACTGAAGTCAGAACACATTTGCTGCCCTTTGCTGTTGTTCTGCTGCCCAGACTGAGCAAAACACCCCCAAGGTGTTGATGTTCCAGTGCCAGGCACAGTGAGGGCTGTTACCCACAGCTTTGCAGGGGACTGTCAAAGTGATAGGGAGGTTTTTGCAAGTCAGCCTTTGATGTTTTGATGTTTTACCTTTGGTTCACGGAACTTTGGAACATTCTCATGCCAAACACCCGATTGTTTGCTTTTTTCTCCTTCCCAACCTCCCCGATGCCTCCTCACAGCTGCTCTGTTGCACTTCCTCTGTGCATTTGCTCCTCTTCATCTAAGCAAGAAAAGAAGCATTAACCACTGGAGTGCATTGTCCTTGCCAGGGATTTTGGGCATCTCCCAGAGATGGCATCCCAGCACAGGGCTTGGTGCAGCACGTGTTAGCCCCGCCAGGGCAGGGCAAGGAACCACCACCTCCTGCAATGGTGGGCACCACCCTTGGCCTCCAGAAATCCCCTGCCCTGCCTAATGAGACAAAGAGATAAATCACCACAGCGAGATAACAGACAGAGGGGTTCCTAGCCTGTGGCTGTTGGCCATTCCCACGGTGGTTTCATACGGCAGGACAAGCCACTTCTCACTCAGCATGTGTCACACTCAGTCCCAGCCACTTGTCCCAGCCTCTTGAGGCCCTCTCTTGTCCTTGGTATTTATCAGAGGAGTAATAACCAGGGAAGGAGCTGGGAAGAGGCTCTACCCAGTGGCCAGGCATGCTCTGGGGCAGGACCAGAGTCTCTGTAGAGAGACAGGCTCTGCACACCAGGGAAGGGAGGCTCACTCTTGTATGGGGCTGGAACATAACTCCATCCTGCCAAGGCTGCCCCATTAGCATTCTGCACCAGCCTGGCTTTCATAAGCTGGTCTGACTCCGTAAGATAAAAAGTAATAACACTGCCCTCCACTATTTATTAGCTGCCTTCATGTCTCCTGGCAAAAGTCCCTCCTCCTCCCCGTGCTGAGCTGCTGCAAGATGTGATGCTGGTGTTCCACAGGCCCAGCACCCAGGGCTTCACCAGGCTCCAGGAAATCCATCTCCTGGCTCAGGAGTTGTATTCTAGAGATGACAGGCATTTGTTCAGCTCCTGCCCTGCCTTCCTGGATGCCCAGGGTGGCCTCATGCTCCTGGGACAATTCCCTGCACCAGGCAGGAGAAAACAATCAGGCAATCAGGGTCTGCCTGGGCGGGTTCCCCACAAGGGCACTTGCCTTTTTCCCCCGTTTCAGGGCTATTGAGTTGTTGAATTTTAAATTATTTTGTCTCCAAACTCTAAAATTACCACTTAAAGCATGTGCTCATTGTTCAAGTTGGGCTGCAGCGGTGTCTGTGTTCTTTGGGGTCCTGTGGATTTTTTTTTTTTTTTTTTGTAGAGAGGAGTCCCTGGTGTCCTGGCCAAGCTTTTCTGGGGTATTTTTATTTGGAGCTGTGCCGTGTCTCCCTGTATGCTTTGCCCAGATGAGGGACTCAAGCACCACTGTCCCTGCTCACCCATGATTGTGTTGACTGTATTGACTGAATTAATTACAGCTGAGCTTCAATATTGAAATTACTCAGACCTCTGGACAGCCAAGCTGAATCAATTAGTTTATTAGTGAGAGCCACAGCCAGCTGAGCAGCAGAGGGACGCTGCACCCTTGGAAAGGAGGCAGAGCAGTTGCCCTTCCTCAGAGATTGCCCCATGCTGCATGTTTAAAGCAATCCCTGTGGGCTTGCCCTACACCAGATTGTTGTTTTAGCCCTGGCTCCCCAGACCTGGTGAGTGCATGATTTAATCTGCTGTTTGCCAAGGCTGAACTGGCTCCTTGGGCAGCTCTGCAGGAGCTCGTGGCATCTCCACGTTCTGCAGGGGATGGGAAACGTGCCAGGGGGGGACAGGAAACTCAGAGTCTTGGTGGCTGTGGCTCACATAGATGATATTTCTAAGCCCCAGATACAGAGGTGGATAACAGCAATGAAATTTATCACCAGCTAATAGAAAGATGTAGGATTGGGGTTAAAGTATGGATGCGTGCTGTTGGCATGCTCCATCAAACAGCCTGGGATTTCCATCAGGGAACGACTCTGCAACGTGTACTTGTTCATCTGGCTCACTGCAGCATGCCCTGCCCGTGGCACTGGGAACTGACTCTTCCCAACTCTCTCCAGCTCCAGGTATGTCTCTGCTGGGAGGCCCTAGGTAGAATTTTGGCTCTGTCTGGTGCACAGCCCATTCCAGCTTTAAATTCCTTCACGTTTTGCCACCACTGCTCTGGCTGAAGAAACAGCAGTGCTGTTGCACATGCAGGAGTCCAGCTGGAGATTTCCTGGATTTTTCTGGAGAAGCACCTGGAGGGATGGCCTCTGCTGGAGTATAGCTGGCTCCTCACAGGTGGCAGGGGGTGGCATTGCCATAAGAAACAGGTACAGACATGCCAGAGCAGCATGTTGTCTTTTTTCCTGAGTAGGTTGGCTCAGTTTGGCTTCCAGCGCTGGTGAGGAAACCCAGAGCAGAGCCCAAAAGTAGCCCCTGCTCCATGCCCCCTCCTTGGCACAAGCCACCCCACAGCAGAGGGCCACCCATGGCCCATCACGTGTCTCCTGTAGGTGTAGAAGAGGCTCAGGACCAAATGGAATGGGCTGGGACCAAGGGAATCAATCCCAAAATATAAAAGGTCTCACTGAGGTCAGAGTTTCAGCTCCTTTCCAAGCTCAGCCTCCTCCTTGGACTAAAAAGCTTCTTTCCTCCTTCTGAAACTTCCAGGAGCAGAAACTTCCCAACCTCCTAAGCTGTCAACATGTCTTGCTTAAATAAGATCTTCACAGGGATGCTCTTTGGATCCTTGCAGTTTTATTTATTTAGTTGGTTTAGTTTAAGATTAATCATAAATGGGGAAAGTGCCAGAGACATACAAAAGCGGTTCTAAATAATTCTGAGTGATTGAGAGCACCATGATTAATGGGATCTGCTGATGCTATTCGGGTGGAAGAAGCCTTCTGAAAAATAGATTTATGTTAAATGGAAAAATACAATAATGTCATTCACAACAGGAGAATGAACAGAAAACACGCGATGGCAGAACCTGCCCTGAACGGCTGTCACACAATTCAGCCTCACAATGAACCAAACTTAACTCCTCTAAGCTCCCTGTGTCCTGGTTCTAAATCCATTCATTAGATTTGATTATCTTCAGTCCTCCCCAAGTGTAATATATTCTTTCTTACAGAACTCACCATGCTTCATATCAGGCATGGTTTAATATTTCATACAGTTCATTAAGTAATACGTTCAGTGCAGTTCACAATGCTTCACTCCTATCCCATATTCATCCCTGTGAATCCCCAAGAAACAGAAAAAAAATGGGGGGTGGAGAGACACGGGGGTAAAGTGAGATGGTTCTGTGAATGGACCCTGGTGATTAAAGGAATTTTGCCAAAGGAGAGGGAGTGAGGACGATCCTGGATCCCTGCCTATGGTGAGGCAGCCACGGGCAGCGTGGCCGTGGGGCAGCACAGCTTGGAAGAGGATGTCTGGATTTTCCTTCGTCCTCGTCATGCTGAGCAGGGCTGTGATTTCTCCCTCCTGCCACGCTCCAGACACGAACCAGAGAGAGCTGCTGCTCGTCCCATGCTCACCCCACAGATCTGATTAAAGCCATAAATCCTGCAAGTAAGCCGGGAATGGTGAACTGATAGCCCAGCCTGCTCTGGGGCTGAGGGCAGTGAGGGCTTTTCACAGGCTCTGGGTGGGTTTAGTCACCTGATTTTAGTCTGGGGTTTTCAGCTGAACCATCCTGAGCGAGCTGCAGCCCCACAGGCCCTGCCTGGCCTCCATCCACACACCAGCCCTGCAGCCCAGTTCCAGCAGCCCAGCTCCTCCTCGGTGCCACCCTGGGCTGTCCTGCAGGGGGAGGGGACATGGGGCAGGGCAGCACAGCAAATGTCCCTGTGTCAGGGACGGGACTCTGCACAGGACTGTGCACAGTGAGGAGCACGTTCTCCCACAGGACCTTCCTCCATTTCAGAGCAGGACTCTGGCAGGAAGAGGCCAGTGGGAAGTAATTCACTCCACACACAAGAAACTTGTTTTGGTAGGAAGTTAGACAGAGCCAGCAGTGGGTGGGAATTTCTGCCCTGCTCCAGAGTATGGTGAAATACTGGAAATTTCTCCAAGGAGGGTGAATCAAGTCCCTGCATCCACAAGGGCACTCTGTCTGATGGGCCAAGGCCTCTGTGCAGAGGAGTCTATTATTCCTTCACATGATGAAAATTAATAATTTATACATGGATGAAGTGACTTTGTGGTAATTTCTTGTTAGCTGTGACTCTTCCTCGGCAGCCTCAGGGATTCCGGAAGGGATCCGAGGAAGGAATAACGGGAATGGATGAAGGTGCCCCTGTGAAGGGCAGAGTGAGCAGCCCTTGTCCCTGCCCCGTGCATGCATGGGCTCTGTGCTGGGACCAGACACTGCCCCAGCAATAAATATCCCTGGCTGCCCCATGCTTACCAAATGAAGATGTGTTCCCTCCAGCCCTCCAGAGCTGGGAATGGCACCAGTGCTCCACAGGACTCTTCAGTCCTCGGCAGAGAGACCCTGCTAGTGCCTGAGCTTGGAAAGGAGGACTTTGGGGATGCTTTTTTTAAAGGCCAGGGAACAGCAGAGTGCCAAGCTGGGACTGTCCATGCCATGATCAGAGGGCTCTTCTGGGTCATGGCTCTCACTCCTGCATCTCTCTTTTTCTTTCTCTCCAACACCTGCTTTCTCTGGCTGTGCGCAACAGTCAAGGCAAGGAGTGTCTCGTTCCTTGTGTCACACTCAGCAGAAGAGGGGACTCTTTGGAGGCCTCCAGTTCCTATTCCCTGGCAATCGCAGTCCTTCCTTAGGGCAGCTCCAACCTGCCAGCAGCAGATAAACCCAATCCTGCAAAAATTCTGCTTTCAGCTGTCCCCTCATGCACATGTTCGTGCTCAGTACCTATTTCCCCTGGCAAAAGGAGCCTGTGTTCACTGATAATTCAGTGTGCTGGCACCAGCAGTGGCAATGCAGGTGCTGCTCCAAGGCCATGACACCTGGCTGGGGACAAGGCCCCAGGTGTGGCCTCGGGGGATTTGTCCTCCTTAGTGCTGCTTTGCACGAGTGTTCCCTTGGCACAGGTGTTTCCTCACTGTCATCCTTCTCTCTTTCTCCCCCTCTCCTCTCAGCCCCCTGCTGCCCCATCCCAAATGCCAGGAGCTGTTTGGTGTTGGGTCCTATCCTCCCCCTCTAGAAAGATGAATATTCCCCCAGTGTCTGGTAGATGCAAGAGTCAGGGCTGGAGAGGGTTTTGGACCTGGGCATTTCAAATGAGGGGGGGGGATGGCTTTAGCCCCAAAATCTTTTGGGGTTTTTTTCCTTCCAGTGCAACATTCCTGTCTCCATCACTGGGCTGGATTTCTGCCTTTTTTCCTTTTCCTCCTCCCACCAGATTTGCTTGCACAGAAGAATCACAAGAACAGAAGGTGAAGCTAGATCTTTCTCCCCTTTTTTAAAAATTTTATTTTGGCATCCATTGCCTGCTTTTTGCCAAACTGCTCCAGTTCCTCTTCCCCAGTGCCCACGCTGCCTGCCCAGCATGGGGGACACGCAGCGCCAGCAGTGCCAGGCGTGGTGGCCATTGATTCCCTGCAAGAGGAGGGGGTGGCAGAAACACTAACCCAAAACCCAAGGGAACCTGTGTGGGTTTGGGTCACCCTCTGACAAGGAGCTGCTGCACCAGGAGCTGAGTTGAGGTTGCTGCTGTCTCCCAGTGGGTGGGAAAGGCTCATCACCACGGGTGGAAGCCTTGGAGCTTCCCACCTGCATCCTCATTGCCTCTCCTAAATGCAGTCAGCGTGTTTAATCATCCTTCCCACCTTTCTTTGAAGCCTTCCCAACTTTACTACATCCCTTTCCACCTGTGCAGTTCTCGGTGTGTGGGTGCATGGGGAATTTATCCAGTGGCAGCGTGATTGGGCCTGTTTTGCTCTGTTCTTCTCTGAGTAATCCCTAACACTCGAGATGCGTTTTTTCTTTTATCTCTGCTGAGCAATGAGCTGATGTTTTCAGAGAACTATCTATTATAACCCTGAGATCTTGTTCCTGAGAGTTAATAGTCAGCTCAGAGACCATCATTTTATTTCTGAAGTTGGGGATGGCTTCTCCCACGTGCACCACTATTTATCTGCACTGCATTTCTCCTGCCACTTTCTTGGCCAGTCACTCACTTCAAGGTCCTTCTGCAATTCCTCACAGTCACTCCTTGTCCTTAATATCCTAAATAATTTGGAAGCATTAACAAAAAGCTCTCATTTCACTCTCTACTCCCTTCTTCTCCCAGGGAGCCTCCATATAGGGCCTAGGAGAAATTTTGGGGAAACTCACGGATCCACAGAAAAACTGTGACCCATGGAAAGGGATGGGAGAGAAGAACCCGTGTGGCTGCCCATGGTCCTGATGGGCATCAGCACCTGGGAGCAGTGAGGACAGGCTCCAAGCAACCCAAGCGACAGATATCTGCCAGGACAACTTGTTTTGATACATTACCCCCAAGATTCATCAGTAAATGGGACTGAAGAGCATTTAATGACCATAAAGAGTGAAAAATTCCAGTGGAAGGATGGCCGTGGCTTTCCTGCTTGAGCAGATGCTCGTCAGAATAGGTACTCTCCAGGGAATTGCTCCAGAAGGTGAGATGGAATAAAGTGATTCACAGTATTAAAAAAATAAAATAAAAAGAGAGACATCAGAGCTCCTGGAAGCTGTTCAGTTGGCACTGGGAAGGCTGCGAATAACAGACGCCCAAGGGAACCAATGTTTGAAGCCAAAGCAATTTGGGTAACAGGACAGGCTTGAGGAGAAAAAACCACACAGATTTTGGATTCTGCTGCACATTGATGCTAAAAAAGAAGCCACACATGTTGTGAATGTACAGCCCAGGAACACATCTTGTAGGCACATTCCTAATGTGTCACGTGGTGTGCTTATTCCTATTATTGATAATAGCTAACTGCAGCTCCTCCTCCTGCTTTTCCCTGCTCAGCCATGGAAAACATGGGATCCAGATGCTGTTAAACAGCTTTAGAAATTTCCGGGTGAACATATATTGGCTGTTTTGAGGGTCTGCCTTGAACTTGCAAGGTTTACAGTGCAGTGCAGCTGTGTCCAGGCTGGGATGGATCTATTTGTTTCCTATATTGGCACCTAACAGGGAGGGCTGGAGAGGCACATTCCATCCAAGTAGTTCTGCCATCGGCTTTATTTGACCAGTGAGGCCACGTAGCAAGTATGGCAGGATTCAATCTGACCAGAAGTACTTCTCTTAAAATGTCAGATGATGCCTCGAGACCCCACAGAGCTGGGAAGATGTTTTCCTTCTGCAAACCAGAATCCAACCTCTCCATTCTCCTTTATCTCACTTACAAGCCCAGGGGAATCCCTGAGAAGCTGGTGATAAATCAACTTTTCTCTGGGAGGAGAGGAAGAAGTGTTCTTCATCTTCCTCTCCCCAAGCCTCTGTGCCCTCTGCATTTCTGTCTGTGTAAAGTGACAAGGGACATGTCACTGCTCCAACAGCCACCTCAGCCAGGCCTGTAGAGCAACCTGGGGAAAAAAAAAAAAGGGGAAGTTCTGCACCTCTAAGCCACCCCTAGTGCTGCATCTGCTGGGACTGCAGCAGGACAAAGACTGACACCTGCCAGCGTCCCACCACCCTTTATCACAAAACCAGCTGGCACGGAAGGGACCTTAAGGACCATCCACCCCTGCCATGGCAGGGACACCTTCCACTGTCCCAGGCCCAAGACCCCTCCAGCCTTGGGCACTGCCAGGGATCCAGGGGCAGCCACAGCTACTCTGGGCACCCTGTGCCAGGGCCTGCCCACCCTCCCAGGGAACAATTCCTAATTCCCAATATCCCATCTCTCCTGGCAGGGGCTCTGAGCTCTCCCTGGAGCCTTCTCCTCTCCAGGTGAGCACCTCCAACTCTCCCAGCCTGGCTCCATGGCAGAGGGGCTCCAGCCCTTGGAGCATCTCCGTGGCCTCCTCTGGACTCTCTCCAGCAGCTCCAGGTCCTTCTGCTGTTGGGCATCCCGGAGCTGCAGGGGGTCTCACCTGAGTGGAGCAGAGGGCGTCTGCTGTGATTTATGACAGTGTTGATCACATTTGAGTGTAACATTTTCTTTGTGGCTGGTAATATCCACAGTGACCTTTCCATATCTGATATCAATTCTACCTGAAACTTCCAAAAACTTATTTTATTAAAGATGTTGGGGAAGTTTACCAGGCTGGTAAAACAACTCTATCCACATCTACAGTTGACTCCCAGCCCTGGGGTGCCCGGGATGTCTCTGCCTGGAATGCAGGTGGCCTGTCACTGTCAGAGCCCCCAAGAGCTGCTGTAGCACCATTCCCCAGAGAGATCTGCCGCTGCTGCAACTGCTGGTCTTTGCTGGTGAGCTGTTCATCCACACCTAGCTCTCCTGCAAACTGATCCCTGGGGCTTCCCAGCATCCTTGCTGGGGCTGTGTCCTGGCATTATGGATACAGGTGGTTCTCGTAGCAGGTGTGGTGTTTCTCCTGGAGCTTTCACACACAAACATTTCCCTTTTTCCCAAATCCACAGCGGTTTCCACCCGGGTCCTCTGCAGCACCACAGACTCTGGGCTCTGCTGTTCAGCCTCGAAGGGCAACAAAAGATCCCTTTCCACACAGAGCCCAGAGATGTGCTGGGTGATTTGCAGACTAAACCCAACGAGTTTGGTGGTTCTGGTCCCCAGAAGGGATGGACAAGCTGTTGGCCAGTGGGGTGGTGAGGCCACCCCAAGAAGCCCCTTGACTGGCCACAGCAAGGTTTTGTAGGTGGGATGATGATTTCCTGTGGGGACTGGAGGAAGATGGAGAAGAGCAACAGGGACAGAGCAGCTGCGAGCTGGGTGTCCATGCTGGACGGTGAAACCACCATCAGATTTCTGCCCTAAATCTCCAGCTCCACCATTTTTCAGCACCCTGGGGAGGAGCTCCCCCATCAGATGCCACCTGGGCCACCCGTCTCCACCAGCCATGGCCACATGGGGCCAGACACTACTGTCCCAAAGTGTCGTGGGAGGGCACCTGGGCACTCAGCTCATCCCAGGCGGGGGAGGAGGATGGGGCTGGCGCGGGGGCCAGCGGGGGGACGAAAGCGTGGCTCAGCCCCGGCCCCTGACTCACAGCGCGTCCCCACGGGCTCGGCGTGACAGCGCGGCTGCCTGCGGTCGTCTATGGCAACTGAAGCACCTTGGAAGGCTGCAGTGCCTGTGTGGGTTTAAAATTGTGGTTGGTTTTGTTCCCTCTTGGAAAAAAAAAATACAATCTGATTTGTATGTAACTCCGAATAAATTCGTTGTTAACCTTTACAGCCATCTGGAGGGAGTCACTCCTCGCTGCAGGGCCGGGGGAGGGAGCGATGCCTGTGCTGGCAGATTTCGCAGGGGTTGGCACGGGGGGACCTGCAAGCCCGTGCTGGGTGGGAGCCAAGAGCCCCGGAACACGTACAGGCCCCAGGAGGTGGAGGACGCTGGGCTTTGGAGCAGCCTGGTTTGCTGGGAGCCATGGGCTGTGTCGGGCTCCCCTTCCCTCCCAGTGTGGGGCACAGGGGATGGAAACAGCCCCTCACTGCTTGTCCTGGGTGTGAGCAGAGAGGGAAACCCCTGGCTGAGGGAGGCTGACACCATGCTGGGGGCCCCTTTCATGTGAGGGTCACGCTGCCCCAGTGCCACAGCCTTGCCGGAGACCTGAGCTCTAGGCTTTGCAGCTAGGGGTTGAGGGTTCGGGTCTGTCCCAGGTGCTGAGTCTCCCACGGCATGAGGGAATAGCTGGATCAGACCTGAAGGTCCATCCAGTCCATCCACATCCATGGAGCACGATCCAGCCAAAAGCTTCTCCCTCCCAGAGCCCTGCAGCAGTCCCTGGTAAATCTGCTCTGAACCTGCAGGGAATTCCTTCCCTCCAAATGCTTCCTGTGGAGTCTCCTCTTGACAGGCACTGGGTCTAGCAGTCCTCACCTGTGTCTGGCAACCCTTACCTGGGTCTGACAATCCTTACCTGCACCCGTGCAGCCCTGCCTGTCCCCTGGAAGTGCTAGTTGGCAGGAGGGATGAGCAGAGGGGACAGGGGACACTGCCACCCCTCTGGCAGCCCCATGGCCGCCCGGACAATGGGATCAATTGCAGCTTCTGCAGATGAGAGAGCGAAGGGGCAGCACGAGCCAGATAAACACAACACAACTTTATTTTCCTTCTTTCTCTGCTCCTTTTAAAATTTATAAATATTTTGAAAGCTTTCCAAAGGGAGGGGAAAAACCACCAAGTTGTACATGAGTGACTCAATGCAGTGTCACTGTGTTCATTAAGAAAGAAGGAAATCAAGTCATTACCGGGCTGAATAAAGAAGAATCTTTTGGTTGACTAAGAGAGGGGAATGCACTTGCAACGGGTGGGATAAAACAAGAGCATGGCTGCTTTCCAGCCCTGCTGAGCTCTGTCTGAAGGTCTTAATTATAAGCAGCTCAAAAAAAAAAAAAAAGAAAGCCAATGAGAAAAGGAATTTACAACACAAAAGAAATAAATTGGATCTCAGATGCCTCTATACATATTTAATCATTGGGATGCTGATGAAGAGGAATCTTTAATATGAGCTGCCTCCATCCAGCTTTGCTCTGAGGCTGTGGGGGAGGCACCGTGCTCGGCGGATTTGGCCGGTGCAAGGGATGCCATCGAGGGGCACGGCTGCAAACTGGCAGCCAGGAAGGAGAAAAACCCGACCTTTTGGTCTGGGAGCTTGGCTGGAAAAACGGCGAGATCAGGGACCTCCTTGGAGAGCTCTCCAAGCTCGATGGCTTGGCCTTCAGAGACACCAAAGATCAGCGAGACTGATTCCAAGAGCATCTAAAGCCAGGCTGGGCACAGAAAATCCTGGCTCAGCCTCTGCCACCGTGGAGTATGAGGGATGATCACAGCCCTCTATAATTTTTAAGTCAATTCTCTCTCATTTTTAAGCCAGTCTCACTAAGGCCTCTCTAAACTTATTTAATTCATTTCACTGTTTTAACTCTGATAACCCAAAGATTATTCGCCTTTACCCCATGGCAAATTCTGACTTCCTGAACCTTCTTCCCCTTTATTATCTCCCACAACCTCCAGGGAAAACATTTCCACTGCATCTTTTAAGGGCTGAGTTTAGATATTATCTCTCTCCCTGTGTTTGTGTTTGCATGGAGCATCCTCATTAATTAGGATGTCTTCTTGGACACAGTGTAGTCTGCAGGGAGTTCCCCCAGTGATTTGTTTACAGATGTCAGGTTAGCAATAAATTGGGAGAAATAATTGACCTTTCCTGTAAGACTTTGCTAATCCTGTTTCTTCTTAACAGTTTCCAATTTTTAGTGTGCAGTGGTGTTTTTCTTAATCAATTGTTCAGACTGTGAGAACATTACAGGAGATGCTATCAGGAACACGCCGTGGTGATGCAATTTTAATGATTCATTCTCTCTTTCTCATTAATTCATTGCATTTCATATTTCTTCAAGTGCTGACTTTGGAAGTTTTCAAGACTTTAAGTAGTTTTTCTGTTTGATTTTTTTTCTTTTAACAATTAGAGTGGCTGTCTTGGTATGAGTTGTGTTGCTGCAACAGGATCCACTTGCTGGAATGATGCAGGTGTGGAGCAGAGAGCACATCCCAGCCTCAGGATCTGGTGTGCCAAAGCAGATTCCAGCTCGAGTGCAGGCAGAAGAGTCAGCAGAACATTTCTATTAAAACCTGTTACTTTTAAACAAGTTAATTTCCCCCATGAATCAAGCTGCTGTAAGGAGAAATCCCGTGTGGCCATCTAAGTATAATTGTGATATTCTCATTAGAAGTGCTCAGACTGAATCGCTTTCATTTGTAATTTTTTTAAAGGAATTCAAACTTTTGGAAGTGAAATGACTTGGAAGAGATCCAGTTTTGATCTAAGGGAAATTGTTCTCTTGTTATTCTGCATTCCAGAAATGATAAAAACACTTTAGGTTTTGAAAACAAAACCTGGAGAATTGGAACGTTTTATTTCATGCAAAATAAAACTATGGGGCTTTTCCACGTCAATTATTTCAGGGAAGTGATAACATTCCTGATAAAGCAGCTGCACTAGCACCTAATGCTTCTATTAATATGCAAGTGTGGGTCCTTATTCTGGTGCCTGTCAGTGAGCAAAACAGCAGTGAAGTGTTCTGCAAGGAAATCCTTTCTGCAGCTAATCACCTCATTAGAAATTCAGAGATTGTCTTAAACTGATCAGTTACAGTCAATTCAGAGCAGGAGCAGCGGCGGTAACGGGAGCCAGGCGGGTTCTGCCGCGCTGGGGACAGCTGTGACGGGATCAGGCACACAGAACCCTCCTTTGCCTTTCTCGGGCTCTTCTGCCGCGTTTAAAGCCCTGTTAGCCCCGTCAGTTTATAAATTACACCTTGATTAGTACAAGCTGTTATCTTGTTTCACACGTAGTTGTCAATTGAAGGCAACGTTGCAAATGAGGTGTTATCTCCTGGCTGTAATTGCCGCAGGGATGCTCTGCGTCAGCTCTTCCCAGGTGGGAGAAGGCACCGGGGTCGGGAGCTGTGGGGATGACGAGGGATGAATTTTCCTGTCTCACCACTACCAGGGATTTGGGGCACTGTGGGCGCCGCTCATCCAGAAGCAGAAGGACACTTGTGCATCTCAGTAATTCACTTGTTTTAACCCAAGTGCTTTCTCCGGGAGAAATATTTGACTTAAAAGTCAAGGCAGCGGAGCAAGGTTCATGAAGTAGAAGGAGATTCCGGGTGTTTTGCTAAGAATTAAAAAAAAAATGTTGAAAATTTAGAGAAAAGCTCTCCACGCGTTTCAGGCAGTCTCTTGCCAAAGGCACTCTTGTACCCTTGGGTTTCCAAGTTAGTCTTGGGAAGGGGAATCGGTGGCTAAGCCTTTGTAGCCAGGAGGGAAATCTGATTTCTTGCTCTCCTTCAGGAATTTTGGGCTCCCAGGGTACAATTTCTGAGTGTTGCTCCCCAGAGCACGGCAGTGTCACCCGGCAGGGACCAGGCTGGCACGTCCTGCGTGCTCCAGGCTCACTTCCCAAAGCCCATCCCTGCTTGCTGTGCCCTGGGCAGCAGCACAGCTCTGTGGGTGTGGCTGCAAACCCCCAGCCCGTACGAAAGCAGGCTGGAGGCGGCTGAGCACCGGTGCCTGGGCAGGGGCTCTCAGGGGGCCACATCCCGCAGGGAACGATCCCTCCGTGGCGTTGTTAGGGTCTGGGGGAGGCAGACGCTGATCAGCTCAGCTGGCCTCGCTGGGCCTCTAATTCAATAGAATTTAATTCAATATTGGTTTATTTTATTTTGCCTGTTATTTTTCCCTTCTCCCTTTTTCATTTTCTCTTTTTGCTTTGCTTTTCCATCTTCCTTTTCACTTTTCCCTTTTCTCTTTTCCCTTTCTCCTTCTCCCTGTTCCCGTTTTGCCCTTTCCCTGTCCTGCCGCCTGCCCATCCCCACGGGCAGCACTTGCCAGGCTCTGCAGCCCTGCTGGCTGTGCCCCATTCCCAAGGACATTCCCTCTCCTGGCAGAGGCCAGCACAGCTCTTCCAGGGGGCCTTGTGCACCAGTGATGGTTGTCTCGTTCTGTCCTGGGAAAATCTGAGATCTGGGAATATTCCTTGCTGGTTCAGGGCTGTCCCACACGCGCTGGTGACAGGGCTGTGCCTCAGTCACGACAGGGAGGGACAGCAGAGACATCACCAGGGCCCAGCTGGGAGGGACAGATGGCACCATCGTCACAGAGAGTTGTGCTCCTCGGGACAAAAAGCTAAACGTGTTTAAAATGAGGCCATTCCAGCTGTCGGGATAACCGAACGTGCTGGGAGGGCAGCAAATCCTCCCCAGCTGACTCATGGCTTCGTCATCCCGCTGCTCCCTTCACCAGGAGTGAGACTCCCCCTTGCTGGAAAGCAGCCTGGAGAGGATCTCCTGCTCCCTCCCCTGTGAAAAACGGGCTCTCCCTCCCCGCCAGGAGAGTGAGTTTAATTATAAACTAAAACCAGACCCATCTGCTTGGGTGGGTGTGGGTGTTTTTTCCCCAAACTGATGGGGTTTGGCCACTTTTCCTCCTAATTTTAGGCACAAAGAAATGAAAACGATTAAACTCTGGCATGGGCGAAGGCTACTACAAACTGTGCCTCACCAAGCTGCTTTCCTGGCAGCGACATCTCTGCTGCTTTGGGGGCACAGAGTGGAAAAAGGGCAATGAAACAGCAGTGCCACGTCCCCATCCCTTTCCCTCTGTGAATTCTCGCCCTTCCTCGTGGCATCACAGCGAGGTTCCCAACAGAGCTTCTTGGAGAAGCACAGTGGGAGCAATCCCCCTTCAATTTTGGGTACATTCAGGGTTATTTTAAGAAATTCCTAGTCAATGCCTGCTGTTGGATGCCACTCTCCCCTCTCCTGCTGGGCTGTGTGTTTGTTGTGCTGTGATTATTTAGGTTTGTTTGAACTTCTCTCTGTACTATGGGATTTCTTAATGGAGGAAAAAGTCATGCAATTGCACAAAGCTAAGCAAAACTGGAGCTAAGAGGAGTTGGAAATAATATAAATAAGATAACTCCAAACCAACAGGATAAACAACAGTTATTTGAGTGCCATCACAACTCAGACAAGCTGTGTGAGGCATCTGACCCTGGAGAAATCTGCAGGCACAGCACAAGTTCCTTAAATAACCTCTGGCAAAATTATTAAAGCTAAATCAAGTATCATTTAAGCTAGAATATATTGTAGACAAGACCTGAAAGTTCCCAAGCCTGATTTCTGAGGGCACCTGAAGGCTGTAGGTGTTGGGAGCACAGCATGATGTGTGCCAGCTCTGAGTGGGGCTTGGCAGAGACACGGGGTCAGACCCCAGTGACACAAACTGCAGCGCTAGCAGCTTGAAACAAGGATATTTAATGGCAAAATTATTATTCTCAGGGCTGAATCTTCCCTGTGGTTGCACCTGAGGTCTCAGTGTACCCAGCTGTTCTCACTCCTTGGAAACTCCATGTCCTGGAGGATTACTCCCGTGTAAGGACTCAGTGCCAGCCTGCCAGCCCCAGAGGGTTTCCAGGAGTGATGATGAGGAGGATTTTGACCGAGGAAGGCCATTAAGCACTGCAGGTGTGAGAGCCTCCACTCCAGGCCCCCCAGCAGGGCTGGCTGTGTTTTTCCAGGGTGTCAGACCCTGAGCTCAGCATGGATTTAACCTTCTTACAAATGGGGGCCTGAATTAAGGCACCTGAGTTTACAGCCTGTTTTATGAGCCTGAGCATGTAATAAATCCTAGAGAGCTGAGCTCAGCAGCCTTCCCCAAGTGGTGCCTCCAGAGCAAACACAAGTCCAGCACCATGCGACGTCTGTGAGGCTGCAAAGCAGAACCTGCAGCTGTAAAATCCATGGAGAGTGGGAGCTGGGTCTGTGCCAGGGACTGCTCACAGCCCTGGGAAAAGCACTTGGAGCTTTGCAGCATGGTGGTCAAATAGGGAGAGAGGGATGGCCCATCCTGGGAAACATTCAGTGGAGCAGTCAGACCCCCCCCAGCTCCTCCTGGGCATCTCCACTGGCAATGACAGCGGGTGCCAGTGCTGGTGACTTCCTGGAAGATGGGAAGATGCCCTGGCTATGCTCTTTTAGGGTCGTGGCTCTTGGGTCGTTAGTGCTGAGAGCGTGCAGCGTGTTTATTTCCTGCAGACATGAAAGGACCAGCCCATGTATGTTCGGATCCAGCTGGCAGGGAGCATGATGATTCCAGAAGGTTCTTGGTTCCATCCACCTCGATGCCAAGGCTCCTTCCAGCTCCTCATTCTCAGGAGCTTTGCTGCCTCTGCAGGAATTCCTGGCTGAGGGATGACCCCAGTGCAGGCTCTGTGGCACAAGTTGAACTCCAAGCTACCACGACAGGAAGAAGTAAGATTTTTCCTTTAATCAGTCATGTGTTATTGGAATAATACCAATATCACCAATGGGACGTGCCCTGGCTTGTCTGGCCCCTGTGTGTGAGCCTAATAACAGGAATTGGGGTGTCCTTACCCCAGAAGATGATATTGGTTAGCTCACGTGGCCACAAGTCCAAACTTGCTGGGCTCCGGGCGTGGTGTTGGTCTCTGCCGGAGAGACTCAAGGCAAATGGTGGAGGAAAAGGAGTGAGTTCTGAAAGAGAGTTATATCCAGAAGTTTTTATTCTGGCCTGCAGACTTCTGAATCAGTAACTGCCCTACAGAACTCTAAACAGACCTTAAACATGCTTCCCTGATGTCTCCCAACTAACTGACTGACTGCATGGCTGAGGCGCCCTTTTAACCTGGGGGAGAGGGGGAGGAGAGAGGTAGCAAACCCACCAATCCAGGTAAGGGAGAGGAGGTTCCAGGGACAAAGGGATACCTGGGTTGCCCAATGCCCCCCAGGGTCTAAGGCATCTTTTGAATCTGGCCAACCACACAACGCCTTTTAAGATTGACAGCCAGTCCTTCACCAGAGCCAGGGTGGGGGGAGGAGAGGATACACACACCCACACACCTGGGGAAGAGACCTTGGGGGGAAGGGACCTTCTGGGGCAGATGCTGACATTGCACTGCAACAATGCGTAACCTTTGAGAGGTGGCCTGCCTTTTGGGCTGCCTCTGCCCCTCCATCCCCTGGGGTAACAGTGCATGAAAATTAGGAGCTGAAGACATCAGCAAAGCTGAAGCACAGGAGCAAAGCGGAGCTCTGAATTGTGCAGAATCATCAGGGACAGCTTTTCTCCCTCTGCATGGTGCTGCCACTCCTCTTGCTTGTCTTCCCAGCAAAAATGGAAACCAGGGCACATTTCATTACCCTGCCTCATTCCCTGCACTGCACAGAACTTTGGTACAAGTGGCAAATGCCTCTTGTTCTTCTCATGGGGCTGGATCTGGGATTGCCCACAGCATCATTGTGCTGGCCTTGCTGTCCTCACCCATCGTCTCAGCTCTTCTCTTAACTCAGCCCAGCACTGGGGAGCTTGTTCTGTTCTCCCAGAAGAGGCCCAGGGAAGTGGGATGGAATTCACAGTTGCAAAGCGTGTTAGCGATAGGTAAGGCTTTATAAAGCCTTACCTATCCGTAACAAAAGAGAAACTGGAGAGGATCCACCCACCTCTGCCCCTGCCCCTTTCCTCCTCCTACAGAGCTCCCCTCTGAGCTGCTGAACATCCACCCACCAGTCCCTGGTGCACCACAAGACCTCAAAACCAGCCTGGGCAACTGAAAACCATCCATGCAGGCACTGAGTGAACCAGGGAAGTTTGGATTAAAGCCTCGTTTTATTTGCTTATTCTTGGAGAGAGTGGTGGACGTGCTGTGTGAGGTGTTCATGGCTTTTCCTTCAGAAACATGGAAAGCACCTGAAGAAGAGATGTGACACAGACACAGTGGGGCGTGGCCCACAGTGGTCCAGGAAACAAAAACCAGGTACAAATAATTTGGGGTATTGTGCCATTTGGCCACGGCTCCCTGGGGAAGGGAAAACACCTTTTTCCAGAAAAACCCTCAGGATGAAGATTAGCACTGGTGTTTTCAGGAGGAGTTAGGAGGAGCACTGGCACAGAAAGCCAGGGGACAGCTCTGCACTGGCCAAAATCAGCCAGCAAAGAGGCAGGATGTGAGCACATGGACTGACAGAGCTCTGGCAAGGACAGCACAACTCTGGGACACACATAAGATTCCAGATGAAGTGCCAACGCTCAGCAAAGCCTCCGTGCCACTCTTCCCTGCCAGTGGGATTCTGGTGTGACTTGTCAGCAGATCTTCACTTGCCACTCACCAAACAATGGGGTCAAACAGGCACAGAACACAGGCAGGGAGAGGGTGCAAGCAGAACCTCACAGCCTTGGTGGAGGTTTTGTTTGCTTGTGAAATCTCAGTTTTTGTTTACCCCTTTTTGCTGGAATCCAATAACCCTACATTGGCACAAAGGGACTCAAAACAATTGGTTTTTATTGTACAAATCAAGACTGACACAGAGCACGCAGAAGGACACAAAGCATCGGGCAATCCCCGAGATGCTGGGTGCAGTACTTAGGAAGGAGCCTGGGGAAGCTGTGGTGCCATGTACTGCTGGCACGTATCCCTTTGGGCAAGCTTTAAAACCCTGCTTTTAGAGCTCAGCTTGAACAAAGTGCTGCTGTTTGTGCTTTTAGTGATAGCAATAAAGACCGTTTTTATTGTTGTTTCATCTCAGAATTTCACAGCGTGTCCCTGTTGTTGTTTTGGGGTCAGCCCTCAGATGCAGCACCTGCAGCACCGGCAGCAGCCAAGGCATGTCCTGCACGGCGTCAGAGCGAGCTGCAGCCATCTGCAGCAAACTCAGCTGGAGCACGCAAGGATGCCCATGTTCCCTGGTTATGGAAGCCTTGGGAGTGCCTGTGGCTGCTTCCAGAGGAGGGCTGAGCTCTTGGGAAGGCGCTACAAGACTTGGGGCAGTGATTTCTGTAGCAGAGGGCCGGGACTGGGGACAGTGACACTGCTCACCCTGTCCCACACCCAGCGGCTGGGCTCCTTCTCCAGCGGGGTCGAGACCCTGGGGGAGCTGCTGGTTTAAAATTCCTGAACAGAAATCCTGCCGTAACACGCTGCCAGGGGATGCACCCGCCGCTCCTGCAGCGTGGCCACACTGCCCATCTGCCGGGGTGGCACCAAGCCCAGCGGGGTGTGACGCCAGCGCAGCGCTGGGTGCCAGCGGGACGAACGGGCGGACAGCCTGTGCCACGTCGGGAGCCAGCGCATCCTCCCGTGTGCCAACAGTGCCAGCCTCGGGCAGCTGGCTCTGCTGCAGGGCAGCCATCTGAGGAGGCTCTGAGCACTGTCCCCATGGCTCTGCCCCATAGCACTGCCCCGCTGG
The DNA here is from genome assembly GCA_013397155.1 of Irena cyanogastra. Lineage (NCBI taxonomy): Eukaryota > Metazoa > Chordata > Aves > Passeriformes > Irenidae > Irena > Irena cyanogastra. The sequence goes on from VWZV01002319.1 coordinate 243,884, forward strand.
CTCTGCCCCCCATGGCTCTCCCCCCTGGCACTGTCCCATAGCACTACTCCCCCGGTTCTGCCCCCCCGGCACTGCCCTCCCGGCTCTGCCCCCCTGGCCCTGCCCCTCTGGCCCTGCCCCCTGGCACCGCCGCAGGGCCGCTCCGCTCTCCGGCTGCTCCGCGGAGCTGGGCAGGGGAAGTCGCGGTGCTCAGACCAAGGACGAGTGCTAAAGCACTGGAGCAGAGTGTGTCGGGCAGGCTTTGACGAGAGCTGGCTCCTCAGATCTCGTGGTGCTTTTCCCACCTCGTTTCCCGATGCTGAGCTGCCCGTGCTTTCGTATTCACTTTTACCAGGAGCTTTTCACGCCTGGGAAAGGGGGAAAGGAGACTTCAAACCCTCGTGCAGGCTTTGGAATTAAACGTGGTCTGCACAGGATGCAAGTAGGGAACCCTTGACCTTTGAAACGGTGGGGAAGCTGCCGGGCTCGTTGTGCTAAGAGCCGCCTCCTGCCCACGGCTGCGGCAGTCTGGAGCTCGGAAGGGCTGGCAGAGACAGCTGATGCTCCTTTGGGGGTGACTTCAGTTCCCCAGCGCACAGATATCCCCTGCCAGATCATCTCCAGCTAATTGGAAGGGATCATCCTGCTGACAGGGCTCCTTCCTGGCCTGGTGCTCTTCACTGGCAGTTGGAGATGCTGCAGTTGGAGCAAGGATTTATTTGATATTAAGTATCTGTCCCAAATCATTAGGTTCTGCATTCTGACCGTGACTCTCAGACAGAGGTAACACTACTCAGATATAACGAGGCTCAGATCATAGTTAGACTCAGGGAAATTCTTGCCATCATGAAATCTGTTTTACATGGGCACCAGTTAGCCTGGACTTATTGCTGAAAGGCACCAAGGATGAGTGGGAAAGCAACTGTGACTAATGGGAGCTTTCCTCAAATGTACGAAGTCACAGGAATTAATGAAAGGAGAGAGAAGAGCGGTGAAGTGTAACACCAGGCAGAAAAAGAGCTGTCATTTTCACATTCCTTTCCAGCAATTAATTTGTATTTTCAAGTCTCTCTGAGCTCCCAACCCAACTTAGGAAATGGTGTTTTCTGGGTATTTCCTGGAAAGAGCCATCACTGCTACAAGAAGTCCTTGCTCTGGCTACGTCCCTGCTCTTCCTCGCAGGAGCAGCCAGTGCAGGGACCAGCCAAACTCCTGTCCTGTGGGATGCTCATCCCAAACAAACCATTGGATTCCCCAAAGCCCGGCTCTCACACCTCTCCCAGGACACCTGGCTGCCCTTTGTGCATGAAGCAGCTCAGCCCCCAATTCAAGCCACCTTTACTTGTTGCATTCTACAGTGTAAGTATGAGCAGCCCAACTGCATGGCACTGAGAAAGTTTGCAGGGAAGACTCCTCTGAGGAAAGAACAAGAAAAATGCCTGGTTTATGTGAAATTGGAGCTGGATTAGTTATTCCTGTATCTTTGTATGAGATACCTCCATGTTGTACAGTGAATTTCGTGCTCTTGCAAAGTAGAGCTCCCTTCCTTCTCTCCTTTGAAACAAAGTCTGAAGAATTGCTGTTACTCCACCCATGGATAGTTCAGCACTTGATCCAGGCTCTGCTCTCAGTGGGTACTTGGCACAGGGACTGAGCAGAGAGCTCACACCCTGGGAGCAGCTCCACTGCTTCCCAAGCCCTCTGGACTCAGACCATGCTGGCCGTGTCACATTGATCCCTTGGTCAGCATCTCTTTCAGACATTTAAATGGGAAATGCCTCACACATTTGATTAACACAAAATCTCTCCTCCAAATCTGAATTCAAACAACCCAACTGGAGCTTTGCAGCAACCTCCTATGGCAACACCAGCCTTGAGAGCTCCTGCTTTCCCAGGATGGAGGTGAAACACGGTTTTCTCTGGTCTGGAGGAAACTCTGCACCCCAGCCCAAACCCCCAGGCTGCTGCCAGCCAGGGCACCACAGTAAAGGCAGAGCTCCTGGCACATCCCAGCCCTCCAGTCTGTGGCAGGGCCAGGATGAATTTGGCTCTTTCTTTCCAGTTATATAAAGCTCTCTCCCAGTTTGTCTGGCCTGTACCCTGCTGGCTCGGGCTTGCATCTACCCTGACAGATGAGAGAGAAGCCTCCTGCTTCCATCCGGCTGCTGGATACCACAGGGGCTTAAAATATCTGCAGGAGAAGACATCAGAGAAAGAAATACAGGGCTGCTGGGGGAGGGCAGCTGGTGGTGGGACTGGAGGAGAGTGAGGACAGGATCTGGAAGAGCAGGGGATGTTTGTAAAGGAAGGGGCCGGGATGTTGGGCTGGGGAGGATGCTGAGCTCTGCGGGAAGGAGCCATCTCCCTGCTCCATGTGTAAGCTGAGCCCGGGCTCTCCCTGTCCCTTTTATCTCCCCTTGATCCCTGTTTCAGGTCTGTAAGGTAGAACGTTTAGAACTTGCCTGCCTGGGGTGCTGGTGTGGGAGTAGGGACACCTACAAGGGTTTTCTACCCACTTTAATTAAGCTGGTTTTTAACAGGAAATCTCCTTGGGTAAAATCTAGCCTTGATAATAGTTAATAGCAAAACTTATTGGCTATAGAGGAGCTAGGATTGTCCCTAATTAGTCTTTTATAAGGCTGTTATTTTTTTCCCTGGTTCTCTGGACCCAGGAGCCTTGACTGAAGAGCAGGGCTCACTCAGATCCTCCCTACAAAAGCTCTGCCTTTACTGGGGCTGCAGGGGCACAGCCCCAGGTCCTGTCCCCACACTGCAGCAGCTCATGGTGCAGGTCTCTGGGTCTGTGCTGCCGTCCCAAATCCCTACATGAGCCTGGAGAATCCCCATGGATGTGCCAGGAGCACCGGGTGCCCTTCCCTGCAGCCAGGGCACAGCCAAGGCACAGGAGATCTCTGGAAGCAGGAGCTGCTTGAACCCATCCCTGGTGTTTCCACCTTCTGTGCCAATCTGGTCCTTACTCTGCCCCTTGCTTGGAGCTCTGGCATTCTGACCGGGATTGCTGGTGCTGAGGGGTGAGCTGGGAAAGTGGTGAGGAGCTGGTTTGGGGATGGGCAGGGCTCCAGCAGAGCTCTGGGTCTACAGCATCTCCCTTCCTTCAGCACTGCTGGAAGAGCCAGACTGAGCAAGGCTGGGGTTTTACTGCTGACGGGTTTTTAATCTTCCTTTTCCCTTTTTATCAGTAATATGGCTTTGAAGCAGAGTCAGTGAGTTGCCCAGCTGGTGCTTTTGGGCATCACGGTCACTGTGGGAGCTGTCAGAGCCTTGCATAGTCCTGTGTTTGTGTCACTGAGCCTCCATCCCACTGGATTCACCAGGCACTGTGTTACACTCCAGCTCTTTATGTTATGTTCTGGTTCTTCCTTCTTTTCCAGCTTGCAAACCTGTTGGAGATATGAACAGCAGCATCCACAGTGGTTTGCTGTGGATTTATTGCCCAGAGAAGCTGTGGCTGCCCTGTCCCTGGAAGTCTCCAAGGTTGGACAGGGCTTGGAGCAACCTGGGCTCATAGAAGATGTCCCTGCCCGGGGGGGGGGTAGAACGAGATGGTTTTTACGTCCCTTCCAACCCAAACCATTCTGCCATTCAGTGATTTCATGGTTCTGGTATTTCCCACATGCATCTCCTGTAAATTATACCCTGGAGAGCAACAATGAACCTTTGTGGGTCTCAGTTGGCACTGGAGGAAAAAAATGTGCAGAACATTGTTAGTCCATGAGTTGAAGTAGGAAATCCTGGCCGAGTGACTCTGCTGGAGTTCAGGGCTGCTGAATGAGACCTGGAATTTCTTTAGGCTTCACCCTGCTGATATTTGGGAGCCTCATTTCTGCAGGGAGCTGGCTGCTCAGCACTGAACATCTGGACTCAGACACTGCCTCCAAAAGCCCCACACTGTGTGTGCCCATCCTTGTGCCTCTGGGGGGCTGCAGAACTGGCTGGGACACTGTGGTTTGGGGCACAGGGGCACAGGGGCACAGGGTGTGGGTTTGGAGAGCTGCTTGTGGGGTGGAGCTGCTGGTTGTTCCCAGCGATGCTGAGGAGCTGCCCAGCAGCACCACCGTGGCTTTAGTATGGCCAGGAACAAACATTCACTGAGAGCTGCAGGATGGTGCCAGCCCTGTCCTCGAGCCCTCGGGGACATTCCCAGGCTGTTTGCTCAGGCAGCAGCTGAGGCTGTGTTGGCCTGGCCAAACAAACCCCTGGCTCCAGGCTAGAGCTCACACAAACCCACCCACCCAACTGGAACCTCTGCAGTGTCCCCATGTCCCGCAGCTCCACAGCAGTGCCCTGCAGTGGGGTGGGCAGCACATGTGGGCTCTGAGCATACCTGAGGGACACCTGAAGCAAGGCCCTGCTCCCTGCAGAGCCAAACCCAGCCCCCAGTACCAGGTGAGATTTGTCCATCCCGAGCGATGCCCAACAAGGTTTGCCGCCCTGAGCCCTGGCAGGGTTTTCAGGTGCTCTCGTGTTGAATTTTTAGGGTCTATGTAAGGGCTCTCCCTGAAGCAGGCAGGGACATCAGAGGCATCTTCAAAAGGGGAAAAATAGATGTCACCTGCTGCTACGTTATGAGAAAAAATGATGGATCCCAGAGACTCCTAATGCTCCCTCTGGCCATGTTAAAGTCTCTGAGTGGCACTGCCATTACCCACACAGCAGGACAAGCCTGTCACCTCTGCCTCCCAGTTCCCCCAGCTGAGTCATCCAGAGCCAGAGGAGCACCAGGGGGTGATCCCAGGTGGGTGCTCCTGTTGCTTCTTTGTGCAGCAGGAGGTGTGGGCACAGCTGGCGAGGCGTGGGCCGCCCTCGTGCCACCATGAAGGCCTCTAACGCTCTGCAGGCACAAAAATTATTTCTGATCTTTTTCCCCCAAGTTCAAAAGCACTTCAGAGATTTTCAACTGCAAATCACAATCATATTAAGGACTGTTTTTCATCAGCACCTGCACAGGCTGGTTTGGAGCCTCACAGTGCCTGCACCAATGGGCTGCCTGGGAGAATGTACCCTGCAATTTTGGCATCTGGTGTGCAGGAGTACAGTAAATATTTAAAGCCACCAGACTGATGTGTCCAAAGGACTCTAAAGAGATTGATTTCCCCAAACCCCTGTGACTGCAAATGGAAATTTTGTGCCAGCCTCCTTTCAGACAGCATTTCCCAGAGTCTAAATGTGGATCTGGGCTGTGCTGGAGGAAGTGGGGGCTCACAGTTCCCCATTAGGTGCCGTGCCCAGATCCCCGCGCTCCTCAGCGCCGGCTGCAGCACATGGGGTGTGACAGGGACGTGCTGTTCTGCTCAGACACGCCATGCTGGAGCTCCTCCTGTGGCACTGGGTGTCTCATCGTGTTTTCCCTCTTGGCTCCCTCCATGCATCCTCCATCTCCTCTTTTTTCTGACTGAGGGTAAAATCTGGTGTCTCCAGCCAAGCTCTCAAGTGCTGGGATCTGGGGACGGGGCTCCATCCCTGGCTCATGCTCGCAGGGGGCTCAGGCTGGCAGGGTGTGCCTGGCAGGAGGGATTAGGGACAACCCCGGGGTCAGTCCAGGCTGGGATGAGCAGCTGGAGCAGCCCTGGGAGAGGGACCTGGGGGTGCTGGGGGTAGGAGCTGGACCTGCCCTGACCCAGAATCCCCAGCCCTGGGCTGAGCCCCAGCAGGCCAGGGGGGATTCTGTCCCTGTGTCCCTGTGCTCAGGTCAGACCCCACCTGCAGAGCTGCCCCAGCCCCGGGCCCAGCACAGGGAGGAGCTGGAGCTGCTGGAGAGAGTCCAGGAACTGGCAAACAGAGAAGCTGTGGCTGCCCCATTTCTGGATGTATCCAAGGCCAGGTTGAACAGATTTGGAGCAATCTGGGCTAGTGGAAGGTGTCCCTGCCCATGGCTGGGGGTGACACTGCTTGGGCTTTAAGGTCTCTTCCAACCTAGGCCATGCTGTGATTCTATGATTCTATGACTGGTAACTCTGAAGTTCACTGCCATGGACAGGAACAGTTGCTGTCATCACAAGGACAGATCCAAATTCCCGTGTGACACTTCTTTAAAGAGAAGCTGGTTGGAGTGTCCCCCACAGGCAGAGTGTTTTTCCTTCTGCTCCTCACCTGCTGCACTGCTTGGGCAGCCTGAGGAGCTCCCTGGCACCTTCCTTGCCAGCACCAACATCCAGCCCTGGGAAAACACCCCACTTAAACACAGCACAAATTGTCTGGGCAGGGACTCACAGAGATGTGACAAACCAGAATGGAAGGGAGATACCAGTAGTAAATAATGCTTTTGTAAACAGCCTCTCTCCATCTTTCTTGTCGGCCTTTCCAGGCTCTGCAAGGCCACAGTGAGGTCACCCTAAAGCTTCTCCTCTCCAGGTGAACAATCCCAGCTGTGCCAGCCTTTCCTCCCAGCAGAGCTGCTCCATCCTCTGCTCATCCTGGAGCCTCCTCTGGCCTGGCTCCAGCAGCTCCAGCTCCTCCCTGTGCTGGGCCCCGGGGCTGGGGCAGCTCTGCAGGTAGGATCCTGCTCCTTCTCCTCCTCGGGTGCTGAAGCACAATTCCCGTGGCCAGGAAAACGGGGCAGAAAGGAGGTGCTGAATCTGTCTGGGCAAGGCCAGGGACAGCTCCCTGTTCCAGCCAGCCCCAGCCCCCTCAGCTGCTCCTGTCACAGGCTCAGGAATGCTTCCCCATCTCAGCCCTGGAACACTGAACCAGGCTCTGCTGAGCCCGCCCGAGGCCAAGCTGTGCTCGTGAGGAGCCGCACGGCACGGGAGCAAACCCTGGAACGAGGGCAGGAAGCGCTGCCCCAAACCCTGTCAGGGAGCATCAGGACAGCGCTGGCTCTGCTGGAAGAGTGGGCAGCGTGAAGAGGAGAATCATAATGATGTCAACGCAAATTTGGGCTGAAATGATGTGAGTGAAATCCCCAAAGATGCAATGCCAAGAAAAATAAAACCAAGCAAGAGGCCAGAAAACCAAATTACAACAAATAACATGGGGGAAGGGCGGGAGGACAGAAGAACTGATGGAACAGGCAGAAGAAATGCAGGCAAGGAGCAGAGGCAAGTGGCATCAAACCAGGCAGTGCAAATCCCAAACCCAGCCAGCATCCATGGAAAAATATGCCAGGGGAGATGGTGGGTGATGTGGGGCAGGACTAGGCAGAGCTGGAGCTGTGGGCATGGACAACAGGCTGGGAGTGACCTCACATCAAACAGGACTCAAGGGCAGGAGAAACTCACCTGAGGAGCAGCAGGTGAAGTGCAGAGCCATATGCTCTGGGCACAGCTGGGGCTCCTGCAAACGCAGCTCCCTGAGGTGGATGGACGTCTGCCAAGCATGGCATGAGTGCTGGGGACAGAGACCTAGCTCCCTGCATGCCCTGGGAGTCCCAGGACAGGGCTTGGGATGTGCTTTACCAAGGGGTACCAAACACAGCCCCCATCTCCCTGTAGCCACCCTAGGGAGCTCAGCCACCCCATCTGCAGTGGGGAAACTGAGGCACTGGGAGGGCAGGCAGAAGGGCCTTCAGGTGTCTTCCCTGCTGTCTGTGGACATTTCCCTCTGTGTCCCTGATGGGAGCAGGGCTTGGATACGTCCCACTGATGCCAACTGTTGGGATAGAGGTCGGGCAGGAACAGGAGGGTGTGGGATCTGCCTTTCTCCTGGCTCCCAGCTCCCACGTGGAGAGCAATGGCTCAACCTGGCAGGGATGGGCCCAAGCCAAACCCTGCCCAAGCTCCCGCTGTGTGGAAAGCGGGACCTTGACACTGGTTGTCACCTGGGAGAGGTGGCAGCAGCCTGGCTGGATCCAGTCCAAGCCCAACTGCACTTGTCCCCAGCCCAGAGCCCAGCAGAGCTCCGGAGGAGCAGGAAAGCAGCTCAGGGAGCTGATTTACACCTGGTTCACACCGTGCTGTTGCCCGGATCCCCCGGCCCAGAGGAGTGGAGTCAGCAGGCGTGTGGCGCTGCCCACCTGCAGGCACAGCCCTGCTCACAGCTCGCCTCTGCTGCCTCTAATCACCCTCCGTGCTGAAGGATTAACAGCAGCAATCTTGTTCCCAGCCACCCTCCAGATGATACAGCATAATAAGACATATAACAGCCCGTTGGAAAAGAGAAAGTTATGGTTCCCACAGCAACTGTAACTCAGCCATATTACACATCTATATATATATTAAGGCATAAATTTAACAACATATATTTTAATGCAAAATACCAGCGATGCACAAGGGGACAAATAACAGTGGTTGAGGGATCCATAACACTTGGCTTTCCCTGCTTCCCACAGCTGGAATCTCACCAGCAGCAACATGGTGAGGAACATGGATCCATCCCACTTGTGGCTCTCTTTCACCTGCTCCCAGTTCTTTGGCAGGTACAGGCACAGGGACAGGCACAGACACCCCATCCATGCACCCCTGGGCCACCCACGTGCACAGACACGGCACAGTGCAAGGGAAAGGTGCACAGTGCATGGGAAAGGTGCACAGTGCATGGCAAAAGTGCACAGTGCATTGGAAAAGTGCACAGTGCATGGGAAAGGTGCACTGTGCATGGCAAAAGTGCACTGTGCATGGGAAAGGTGCATAGTGCATGGGAAAGGTGCACTGTGCATGGGAAAAGTGCACAGTGCATGGGAAAGGTGCATAGTGCATGGCACATCCCACAGGATGCCACAGAACACGCGTGGCTGCAGCAGGGATTTCTCGTGCTGCTCATCAGGCTGAATGCAGAATGAGATCCTTTCGACAGAGTTCTGGGGTTTTTATTTTTCCAACTATCAGCTGGAATTGCACAACAGGGATATAGTTCTCGATTACATTTTATGAAATGGCTCAAACCCGTGTTGTTTCAGCTCATCTTGTCAGGCAGCTCCCGGCCACCGGCAGCAAGGCATGCATGGAGATGGCCCTGCCCGTGCTGGGCTGTTCCCCATGGCTGGAAAACCTTGGGTGCTTCCTGCCTGTCCTTGCAAACAGGGGTGCCCTGCTCTGTTCCTCACAAATGGGGTGCATCCTGCCACGGCATAGCTGCTTTTCCTCCCAGCCACCTGAAATCCATCCTGGAGGGAATACATTCCCCATCCTGGGGCAAGAGGGGGGGTTTAATGCATGTCCTGAGGTGGCACAGCCATGCCAGGGTTGCTGCTGCTGGGGCAGTGGGTGCTGAGGAGGTGGGAGCAGCCTCATTGGAGAGCTCCCCCCCATCCTGGGAGGATAAGGGATTTCAGGGATTTCAGGTGGGCTCCTGGCTTTGTGCCTCACCAGCCCTGCTTTGTGGCCAAGGTGCCCAGGTTTGGCCTTTACTCTGCCGGGCTGTAGCAGGGCTGGCACAGCTTGCCTGCCCAGGTACCCAGCTCTGCACCCCAGAGCTGGCTCTGCTGCTCCCAGGGGGTCTCTGGAGCAGAATAAAGGACATAAAATGCTCTGCTTGCAGCAGACACGGCATTATATCATCTTGATATTGCAATGAGAGAGCTGAGCTGCGGCTGTGGTTACGCTGCCTGGCAGTCTGTGCTATAAGCACCTACATTTGTACTTCAATTAGTTTGCTTAATTGCATCGTCCCCTCTCTGGCTGCGTTGTGGAGAGGGCTGGTCTGGGCTGTGCTGCTTTGCTGGCTGCTGTGGCCCCTCTCCCATTTCCTCCCAGGCAAGCAGATCTGGGATCGTGGCAAGTCTGAACGGCATTGCCTGGTAGAGAAATACATATATCTGTATGTATGTATGTGTGGTGCCTACAAAGCAATCCCAGATAATCTTTCTATCCAGGCAGGGCTTTAGGATGTCCTTTCAGCAGGGATTTGTGCAGTTTGGTAGTTATTGTCTACGAATGCATTACCCGGGGTTTCCGATGAATAATGTAGGTCCTTGTTCTGCAACTTACTTACAAATGTCGAACCTTAAACCACTGAAGTCAATGGATCTACTCGTGCACTTAAACTTAGGCACAAGTTTAAGTGTGGCAGTAAATCAGGGCTGTGCTGGTCCTGCTGGTGGGGGGTGCTGATGGAAATGGCAAATGGTGTTAGAATTATGGAATGGTTTGCATTGAAAAGCACCTTGAAGATCATCCAGTGCCACTCCCTGCCATGGCAGGGACACCTTCCACTGTCCCAGGGTGTTCCAAGCCCCATCCAGCCTGGCCTTGGACACTTCCAGGGATCCAGGGGCAGCCACAGCTTCTCTGGGCACGCTGTGCCAGGGCCTGCCCACCCTCACAGGGAGGAATTTCTTCCAAACATCTAATCTGAATTTCTCTTCTTTAAGTTTTAACCCATTCTCCCTTGTTCTGTCACTCCAGTTCCTGATGCAGAGTCTTCCTCTGGCTTCCCTGCAGCCCCTTCAGATTCTGGAAGATGCTGTGAGGTCTCCACATAACCTTCTCTTCTCCAGGCTGAACAGCCTCAGCTTTCTCACCCCGTCTTTGAAAGGGGAGGTGTTCTAATCTTCTGATCATCCTGGTGCCTCCTCTGGCCTGGCTCCAGCAGCTCCAGGTCCTTCCTGTGCTGGGCCCGGGACTGAGACAGCTCTGCAGGTGGGGTCTCACATGCAGAGTTTACCCTCAGTCAGAAAAAGAAAGGAGATGGTGAAGCATGGAGGGAGCTGACTGGGAAAACCTGATCAGACAGCCGGTGTTACAGGAGATGCTCTCTGTACGTGTTTGGGATTGCTCTGACCCAGCTGTAGGACCTCGCCCTTTGCTTTGTTGCTTTGAAGTTTGCGTGGTCTCAATTCTGGATACCTTCCCTCCATCCTGTGGCTGCACTTGACAGCTCCAACTCCACACCCAGCTCCCATCACCACAGAAATCGCCCTGGGAAGTGTCTGTTCTGGGCACTGAGACCAGCCCCGGTGGGGACAGAAACAAATCAAACGTGTGTGCGGCGCCCCCGTGCCCCCAGTGGATCCGTGGCATGGGCACACCCAGGGCGCTGCTGGGCTCGGGGCTGTGCTCTGGAGTCTCGGGGGGTTTCATTTAAGCCCGGTGGGAGGGGAGGGAAAGCGGCAGTCCCTCACCGCCACGAGGGGATGGATGTGGGTGCTGAGCGCCCTTCCAGAGCAGGGGATGATCTGAGGGTTTGCTGCTACGGGAACAGGAGTGGGAAGTTGAGCACAAAGCTGGAGCTGGCACTGCCGGCTGTCCCGGGCTAGGAGCTGTTCCCGGGACACGGGCACTGCTGCTCCTCTGCCACAGAGGAGGTAGGAAAGGTTTTGTGCCCGAGCTGGGCAGACGTGCTGCAGAGCCCTTTGGAAAAGTGGGCAGGAATGAAATCCCACCTCTGCTCCGTGCAAAGCCGCAAGGTGAGGGTGCCCTGGCAGGGGCTCCCTCCCGACCACTGCTGGCCCCACTTTGGCACGTGCTGGAGGAGGGGATCGCTGGGCTCTCCCGACCGTGCCCGGAGCCATCCCAACCCCCGGGAGCTGCGCTCTGAGCTGGATCAATGGGAGGTACAATAGATCTCCCTTGGATATTCTTGGCTCCGTGCCCTCGGTGCCGGGGCTGCGGCTCTCCCAAGTCAGCGGCAGCGGGACGTGAAACCCTTCAGTCTTGCCAAGAGCTTTTTTCACAAATTATTATTATTATTATTTGGCTCCTGTGTGTGCGCTGCCGATGGGGCGGCATCGGCAGCGGAGCCCTCCAGAGTGGGAGGGACCATCCCGGAGCACAGCCCACGGGCACACGGCAACGGCGGCTTTCAGCAGAGATCTAATTAGCAGTTCTAATTAGCCTGGATTTCCTTGTCACCTGGAGGTCCCAGCTCCTGCTCAGGCTGCATTGCAGAGCTAAAGCATTCATGGGAACGTACGGGCGGGGGATCCCTGCCGGTGACAGCACCCCGGGCTGGCACAGCCCTCCTCACCCTCTGTTACCTGGCACAGGGACACGGGCGGGTGCGGGGAGGGACAGCAAGGGACCGTAGTGCTAATTAAACTCCTCCCGAACCTCTCTGGCTGGCAGGGAACTTCTCCCAGGAAAATAGAGTCATGGTAGAGTAGAAAAAATGAGGGCATGGGGTAGAGGGGCAATAAAGCATAAAATCACAGCTGGGCAAAAGGAGAGGAAGCGTTTGCACGCTGTGAGCTCTGCTCTGCTTTTCCTTCCCCGAGCAGGGCTGGGAAGTGATGGTCCCAGCCCCTCCCTCCTGGCACAGCTCTCCCACACAAGAACCAAAGGCATGTCTTTGCCTCAGGCCTGTTGGGAAGTTGGGACAGGCAGGATGGTGTTTGGGATGCCCTCTGGACAAGGCAGAGTGGGAGGAAGCAAAAGCGAGTTTGAAGCACAGAAACCCACGGCTGTTCTGGGAACAGAGAGTCACAGACACGTCTGTGCCCCCTTGGAGAGGTGGGGAGGGCCTGGCAGCAGCACTGGGAGCTGCTGGCAAAACTCTTCCTCCCCCAGGGCACTCTATGGAGAGACTTGTGCTTCCCATGATTGCTTGGACAAATTCTTGTGCATGAGCCAGCAGCTCTCCTCTTGTCTCTTGTAATTACTGTCCCAGCGTTCTCCTTGAGAGACACCATCTGCTACTCCTCCATCACCAGTCATCTCCCCATCTCCCGGGCGCAGCCCTTTCCCTGGAGAGCTCGGCTGATCGTGCTGATGGTGCAGCTCCCGAGCTCAGCGCTGCTCGTTAAGTTCCATCACATCAAAGGCAGCTGCTCCATCACCTGATGCCCCTGCCCCGGGCTCGGAGGCTCTGCTGAGCCCCCGCCTCCCCCAGGACACGCTGACCAAGAAACCAACAGCCAGGCTGGGGCTGCTGTGGGCAGTGGGAGCCGCGACCCCACCTAAGCCCCTGTCCCCTCTCTCCGTGCCTTGCACAGCTGCTGAGGCAGCCCTAGGAGCTGGTGGAAGTCAGGCAGAGGGTGGGATATTCCCGGGAAGGCAGCGAGAATGGGCAGCCTGTGGTGGGCACATGGGGAGGGGTAGGGCAGGGCAGGGCAGCTGGGGTGACACTGAGGTGACACTGAGGTGGCACTGGGCGTGTTTGGGGCTGTTCCAGCTGAGACAAGCACTTTCTGGGTCAGAAACAAGATGCATTTTAGAGAGCTCTGGGGCTCCCAGGAGCAGCAGGGCCGGGCTCCGAGGCGAGGCAGTGGCATGGGGGAAGAGGCAGCGCTCGGCTGCACCGTGTACCCGGTGCTATCAGCCTCCTGCTTTTAATCAACAGCAAATGAGCCTCCGGGGGCCTGTTCTCTCACGGCAGCACACCAGAAACTTTCACTGAAGTCAACAGAAGTTACTCACGCCCTTAGGCACAGGTCCGCGGTCCTGGGAAGCTGTGAGGGAACTGTGATTTATGCTGCGTGTCGCAGGCTCGACCACCGCCAGCGCCCGCCTCTTGGTATAATTCACAAGTAAATGTACATTTATATAAAAAATACAGTAAAACCATCACATTTTATTAGGGGAGGGCGCACGATAAATTTTTACGTCGAAGCTTCCAGCAGGCAGAGATGAAAAGCGTCTTCAGGAAAATCACTGCCATGGAGACAGGTTTGCATCCCGCCGTATCAGGCGGCTCGTTTGTATTTTTAAGGCATCTCATTAGAGCGTTAAATGATCTGTAAAAGGTAAAAACAGCATTTTTATCAGTGGCTCTGGTGATGGCCGGGCTTCAAGCCCCCATGGAGCAGGGGGTGGTGGGCACGTGGTCCACTGAGCCCATTGAGCCCCCAGCCCCACCCCCAGCCTGTCCCCAGAGCCGGGTGAGAGCACTCATTTATTCATGCTGGCAGACATCCTCCTAAAAGCCCCAATAAAACCGACTTTCTCTCTGTTAACCAAAATTATTGTCTACAAAAATATGCGTGCACCTCCTCCAGAATTCACCCAAAACTGGAACAGTGTGTTGACATCCCCGTGCCTCAGATGAGCTGGGGCTGGGCTCCTCCAGCCAGCTCGCCCCTGGCTTTGAGCTGGCACAGAAGAGCTGCCTCTGCTGGCTCCCTGCGGGCAGTGTCCAGCCCTCGGGGCTGGGAAATCCTGCTCCTGGCTGCAGCTCCTGCGCTACCCCGGCCCTGCTGGCCCCATTTCCCTCGCCGCCAGCCCGTGGCTCCCCCCGGCAGCGTCTGCTCGTCCATCTGCGGGGATCCGGCACGGGCTCTGAGCCGCGCTTCTGCTCCAGCTCCTGCTCTTCCCTCCCAAATCCCACACCACAGTGCTGTGAGGCAATGCAATGCTGCAAATGAATGATTTTTAGAGACAACCAAGCACCCATGATCAGAAATTCTTACATTGTTCCAAGGCCAGTAATAAAAGCTGCACCTGAAGTTGTGGAAGTGTTCCAGTGCAGCAGCTCGGGTTTCAAACTGCTGCAGAGCTGGCGAGGAGGGTTCCAGCTTTTACAAGCATGGGGGAAGAAATAAAGTGGTCAGGACAGCGAGACATGAGAGATTTTGCAGACATTTGTCCCTTCCCTTGGCGGCGTTTCAAGGACATCTGGCACCACCTGGATGGGAGCAGCTCAGCGAGCGCAGCCGCTCTGGGGAGGAGCTGGGGGACTTTCTGTAGGAAGGTGGGGCTGTGCCTGCAGCAGGGATCAGTCTTGGAGCAAGGAAATCCTTTGCAATGAACCCCAAAAGCTCCCGTGCATCCCAGTCCAGAGCTGCTGCATTCCCAGCAACCTGGAGCCACTGGCAGGAAGCAGCAGGGCTGGGCCAGGAGAAGGATGGGGAGGGACCGGCCTGCAGAGCTCAGTGATGGCTCTGTCATCCTCCCCAGCTCCCAGCTGCACGAGGGAAAGTCCCTGGGAGCTTCCAATCCCTTCTTTCCTCAGAAGATTGGGTTTCACCAGTGAGCAGCTCTGGGTGTACCTAACAGGAGCCTCCTGAACCCAGCCAAGGCTGGCTGTAAAATAAAGGTGTGCTTCGTTTCACACACATTGTCTTCTTTAAAACATGAGTAATTTGCAAAAAAATCATCCCCACCCCTGCACAAGGACTTGTAGAATTTCTGAAGTGCTCAATATTTTTTATGAAGTGTTTCTAACCTTTTTTTTGGTAAAGAAAAGCTTGGCAGGGGAGCAGCTTACCTGCTCATAAATTAGTAGGCAAATTAAAGAGCTTGTACAGCCTTTTTTTTTATTTTATTTTAATTTCACTACATTTAACCCAGCCCACACTTCTAAAATATTTGAGGGTGGTAGTGCTGCAGTGGTGCTCCAGAAAGGGAAATTTGGGCTGAGCAGCACCTGGCTGTGCCCAGCTGGGCTCCATCACTTGGGTCCTTGCTTTTCCAACAGGGAAAGGACCAGTACTGCTGCTGAAGTGCTGAGTGAGGAAGTCCAGGAGCTTGTAAAAGGGCAGGATCACTGGTTCTGTGGCCTGGATCCTATATTTTTCCAGTGGCTTTTGCTCCAGGCTCCATGGCTCTCAGCCAGGCCAGGAGCAGCCTTTGCCCTCCGAAGCGTGGTTGGTGCTGCCCATTGCAAACACCATTAACCAGAATCTTAGCCTCTCATTAAAAAGGAGGAGGAGGCTGGTAAAAGGAACCTCAATTAAGCGAGGTGAAAGTTAAAACATCAAGAAAAGCTTTTAATTGAAGCGCAGCCCTGCAGGGAAATGCAAACTCGTTTGTTTGGCAGCCTTACAGATGGTGGGAATGTCACACTTTGGAGAAAGGAGAGGGAAATCAGGAGCTGGGGTGGTCAGGAGCTTTGAAGAAATAGGACGTGTACAGAGGGATGAGAGGGAAGGGAGAAGTGCTGCTGCCTGTGGCTGACACAGCCTGGCTCCCAGGGCTGGCCCATCCCTGGCACCTCCATTCCTTTGGGCACAGCGGTGCTCCTTGGAGCCACCTGCCCCAGCCAGCAAAGCCTCACATACCCCTGTGAGTGTGAGCAGCTCCCTAGGCTATGGGAAGGTTTCTCTTTTAACTCAAAGTGTTAGGGGAAAATGCGGTTTCCTGTTAATCACATCCCATGTGGCAGCCCCAGCCAGTTTGTTGTGCCTGCCTAGATGCTGCCTTGGCAGCAGGGACCTGAGGGAGCAGGACCCTGCAGCTCTTCTCTTCCCTATTTTCATTTGACTTTCTTCTTCTCTTTCCTCTCCTTTTCCCCAATTCTAGCTGCATTTTGTTGTTGCCTTGTCCTGTCCCTGGGGGATGTCCTGAGTGAGAGGTGACACATCCAGCAGTGGTGTTTTCCACAGAAATATCTTCCCTGTCTTTAGTTTATGACCAGGAGGAACAATCAAAGGAAGATTTAAGTCTCCTCTCCTCATCCTTAGACAAACCCCCCCAAAAGCTCCTTCCCTTTTCAGACGGGGTGGGAATAACTTTGCTGGATTTTGGCGAGTTCAGATTTTTGCTTGCCAGGTTTCATCTCGAATCATTCCTGGTGGGCTCTCAGCTTCCACTCCCTGACATCCCAGATCCCTGACTGCTGCTCCCAGGTGATGTCACCCTCTGCAGGAGGAGAGCCCCTCAAGGAATGTGAGGTATGGCTCAAGCCCAGCTTAATCAGTCTCAAGAACATAAATACTTGCAGAGGGAAGAGTTATGGCCATGAAGGTCCTGCAGCTCTGCAGCTTCCCCGAGGTCTTATCTCAGCTCTGAATTAGTGGGAAGCATCAGCTGCCACTCCAGCGAGAATGATGCTTCTCTGAAGGGCACCTCACAACAAGGAGGTGGAAACCTTGGAGCTGCTGGAATGGAGGGGGCTGTTCCCTTTGGCTGTGCTGATGCCCAGGGCTGAGTTCTCAATCATATCCGGAGAACTGGTCTGAAGGCAGGAGTGTAAGGAAACCAGGATGCTACACCACTCTGAGAATCATAAGATCAGAGGAGAATTGGGAAGAGTAACGCTGACATCACAGAAATCTCAGGGCAGGCTGGGAGCCAATCCAATGCCACATTAGTGGCAAGTCAAATTTTAAGTCATCTTTTCCCCTAAAAGATGACTTAAAGTCTTTTCTAGGTTTCATGCTCATCAAAATCAAAGGAGCAAACTCCAGCTCTGACCAGAACGAATCAGTCTGGCCCAAATCTCCAGCTCTGGCTGGCACACACAGTGAGATGCTGAGGAACAGCCTCCTCCACCCTTTGGGGAGCTAACAGCAACAATGATTCACTGAGTAGATTGAAACAAGGAATGAACCTGAGAAACTTCAGCACTTGTTGGCTGATCACAGTGAAAATGAAGAAAAAGAACTCAGTGCCTGAATTATTTGTGATGAGTTAATTACGCTGGAAAAGGATGATGGAAGACAGAACAGCAGTCAAAATTCCCTGCCTTTTCCCACCTACACAGTTTTCTCAGAACCACTCAAAATTAATGTGGAGTTCACTATCAGACCCTCTCAAGTGCTGGGAGAGTCTGAACCTGAGCTTTTTTGATTTACTACTCTGTCCAGTAGTACTGTGCCTTGGTTTTTTGGATGTCTCCAAGATGTAAATCAGGTGGGAAATGAAAGGCTCTGCTAACCCAACCCCTGCTTCTGCAGAGGAGGTGACAGCCCTCCCTGGATGATCCTGAGCACTGCAAGAGAGGACAGAGCTTGCACCTTGTTAGACCAGCCTAGAAATAACGTGGTCATAGAACCAGAAAGCAAAATGCAAAGCCCAGGAGGTGGTGGGAAGGGAAGATGAGGCACAAAGGCCATGAGCTGAGAGCTTCTGGGGAGATTTCGGGCTGGGAGATGTGAGGCCAAGAGGAGCCTCTCACACCAGGACTGAGCTTGGTGGCCCTCCCCCAGCCCTGGGCAAGTCTGTCCATGCTCAGCCCCTCAGGACTGGCACTGGAGGAAGGCTCTTCCCAGCTACCTGCAGGATTTACACAGCTCTAATTTTCCACCCTGCTAAAAATTGCACATCTCCTGGGAAAGCTGCTTTCCCGTGAGACTTCCCATGGAATCTTGCACATCCCAGGGGGCTGCAGAGCACCCAGCAAGCTCCGGGGTGTGTAGGCTCAGATAAATTCAGAAGCACACGGGGTATTCCCCATGGGAAGTGCATCACCTGCTCCTGTGCACACAGCAGCTACAGTTGGAGAAGCGATGAAAACCCTGCTGGGATCAGCAAACCTTTAATTAATGTCAATTTTGCAGAAAATAGTGGATGTCCAAAATGACCCTGTGACGAATTGAGGTGCGCTTTTGCACTCTGTTTTCTTTAATCACATGCATCAGGATTTATGGAGACATCCAGGCTGTTTTCTGAGCTTCAGGGAGCTCATTTTATTACAAATCCATGGATTTTTATGCATTTGGTGATGGATTTCTGATGGAATTGTGAAACTGGAGAGAAGCCACTAGCAGGGACTCTTTGGGCCATGGCTCTCGGCACCTAAAGAAGGAAAAAAAAATAGAGAGGGAAAAACTTAATGAAAAAATATATTTGTATAAACAATCAATGAAGATCGTGTTTGTGTGTTAAACAACCACCTTGAAATTGGTCTGTCTCAAAGGACTGAGCAATTGCAGACTACCTTAGCATGAATGATTTATGACATTCATGAACTTGGCAACTACATCAGTTTTCCTAAACCTGGCAGCAAACACCACCTGCATATTAAGTGAAGATTTATGATTTATAAAACTCACTTCATTATGCAGAGGAACACGGATTGTCTTATGTGTGCAGTCTATAACTCCTGGGACAGATGAAAAGGCAGCTATGACACACAATTGATGTATTCTTGCTGCTGAGGTGGTGAGGGAAAAGCAGGGAGAATAACTCGGGCTTTGAGCTGGGTGCCTTCAAAGCTGTCCACGTCCCTCTCCTCCCCCCAGGATGATGCAGTGGCTGAAATTGCCTGTTCTCTTGGAGGAATAAAAAAAAAAAATCCCTTGTAAAGAAAGATTAATGGTGGAGGTCATTTGAATCAATACTCAAAACTATGCCCTCCCTCCAAAAAACACCAGGATTGGAAGCATCTGAGGGGCCTCCGTGGAAATCACACACACGGTGCTGAGCTCACCACTCGTATTTTTCCCCACCCTGTCCTTTCCTGACCCTCTTCACTAAAGGACACAGGTTCCTGGCTTCAAGGAGTGGAGCGTTTTGGTCTGGAAGAGGCCAAATTGTGGCTCAGGTTAGTGATGGAGCTCATGGCCCCCAGCAAGGAATGAAGCATCCACGTGAGCCCTGGGTACAGCTGGATTCCCTCACTGCAGGTCAGGGGAGCATTTGAAAGGCTGCAAAACACACAGGGCTGATGGACTAAAAATGAGTGACATGATGCAAGGAGAAAACACCCCAGGGCAAAATTCACCCCAATCTACTACATGAGTTTGAGTGAATTGTGGTTTGTGTGTCCTTGTTTCTTCATTTGCTCTAACAATATATGCAGCCAGCAGAGGCTGGTGCAGTTGGATGGGCAGTGCTATGTGGGGCTCTCAGGGGACCCTGGAGCTGTCTGGAGAGTGCTGAGAGCAGGAAAATCCCAGCCCAGGGCTTCCCCTGCATGTCCATGGCACCAGAAGACACGGACACCTCCTCTTTGGCTGGCTTGAGTAGGGCTCCCACAGGCTGGACAGGGATGTCTGTGCTGTCCCCAGGCTCGTGGAGGAGCTGGGTCCCCACAGAGACATCACTGCTTGGGGCCAATGTGCCCCACCAACCTCAGGCTGCTCCTGGACCTGGCTGGGTGTCACAGGCAGAACAAGGGGTGCAGCAGGGCCATCGGGCTGCCACCCAGCAGGGCCATCGGGCTGCCACCCAGCAGGGCCATCGGGCTGTCACTCAGCAGGGCCATCGGGCTGTCACTCAGCAGGGCCATCAGGCTGCCACCCAGCAGGGCCATCAGGCTGTCACTCAGCAGGGCACCCTCATGTGAGGGTGTGACCCTGGCAGGCAGCTCCTTCCCCACAGCCTCACCAGAGCCAGCTCCTGCAGAGGGAAGGGAGATTTCAGCAATCCCGGTCCAGCCAAGCAGGGACTGGAATTCAAGATGTGCAGCTCTTGGATGTGTCCCTCAGCAATGAAGAGGTTGGCTGGTGCAAAATGTGTTTGTGCTGGGGCTTGGTCAAGCCAGAAGGCTCAGCAGGAAGTGAGCAGCTGAGGCTGGAGGCAGTCAGGATGTTTCTCTTACTGCTCTTCAGGGGGGACACAATTCATTGTTTATTTTCTGCAGTAAAAACCTGTACTGAGGCTCTTCAAAATATATGTTGGTGCTGTTGGAGAGGAGGGAGTTGGGAACATGAATGATTTTATTTTCTTCCCTCATTGTGTTATTGCCAAGGTAGCAGAGAAGGAGAATTTCTTCTGTCTGAGCACAAATCAGGAATTCCTCTCCTCCAAATGTTACCCTTTTGTTCATACCTGTCTCATGAGGCTGATTCCAAAATGAAATTATTGTAACTGTACATATTAAATAAATCACAGGCTCTACCTGGGCCACGTGTGTTGGCAACAGCTGATCCAACAGGAGCTGCTGGCCTCTCTCTCTCCTGGCTCTGTGTTCAGACAGCCAGCACAAAGCAAAGTGTGTTTGCACAGAGCAGCTGATGAGGCTCCTGGCTCTGAGGTTTCCAAAGGGAAGGACAGGTACTGAAGAATAACAAAAGGAAGAGCAGGTATGGATCAGTGGAGTGGTTCTCATTGTTTCCAGAACAAAAAGCTGTGCTCCTCCACAGACAAAGACACTGGCTGGTGAGTTTTGCATCCTCTGAGCTGCATTGGGAATGGAAAGTGCTGGTTCTTGGTGGTGGCAGAACCTCAGAGAGCAGCTGAAACCAGCACAGATGAGAGGACAGCGGGAATGGGCACCGTGAGGAGCCGGCTCAGAGGGAAGGGTGTGGGGACACAGTGACACACCCTTGTGATGTCCTGGAGGAGGGGGCACAGAGCACTTGGAATTCCACAGCTGTGATTTTGGTGATTCTGCAAATACCAGAATGAGGAGGACAGGAGGGCCAGCAGGGAGAGAGAGATTTGTGCAGCAGGGGCATGGGATCCTTCCAAAGCCACTTGACAAGGGAAACGTTTGGGAAGCAGGAACAGGGAGATGTTTGGGGCTCGTGCTGGGGTGCTGCAGGGCACATGGGAGAGTGGATGAGCCCTGCTCTGAGACTCCAGGCCAGAGCAGAGAGCTGTGCTGGAAAACCCCTCCATGGGCCAGGGAAAGTGGGTCCAGCCCAGGCCAGCAAGGAGCAGAGAGAGACTTGTACCAATGCACAACCCCTTGACAGAGGGTCCCCAGGGCCTTCCCCTGCCTGTGAGGCTGGGCCCTGCCAGCCTTCCCACCGTGGCACAGCTTGGTGACCTTCAGGCCAGCCTGTCCCCTCAGTAGGGCTGGGACCAGCCTTCAGAGCCTTCCCAAAACCACTGGCTTTGTACCTCAGCTGCTTCAGATCAGGGTAAAAAAATCTGCAGAGTGCAGCACTTGGAAATTTTCATTTGTACTGTGCTAATTGTCCTCATTATTATGGTTCCTGGAGGCACCTCGGATCCTTGTTAAGGCAGCTGCAGTCATGGAGGAGTGAGATGTGGTTTGTGCTTCCTCTGGTCTCCTGCATCCTCGCTGAGTGACAGGGCTCTGCCACTTGCCCTGTAGGAAGGTCTGGTGAGCTGCTGGCAGACACAGGCTGACTTCTTGCTGCCTTGCTGCTTCAGGATTAATTTCTGATTTACGTTGTGATGCTCTCCAGCCTGATGCTTGTTGCCAGCCCCACTGAGATCATGGGGCTGAAACCAGGGAAGCCTGGAAGGGTGCTGAGGGGTGACCAGCTCTGTGCTGAATGCCCACCCCAGGTCCTCCTGCTCCTGCTGTGGTTCCCCTGAGATGATTGCTTAGCGAAGCATCTGACTGATCCTTCACTGCACCACTGGAGCAATTAAATACCTGAGTCAAACACCTGCATCCCTCCCACCCCTGTGGTGGGTTTATTTCTTTCTGCCTTCTGCCCCTTCCCACTGCTCCTGTCCTTTGCAGCCCGTCTCCCTCAGCCAGCCCTCAGTAAGCCTGGAGGATAACCCTGGATCCCAAGGCTGCTCTCCCTCCCACACACAGAGCATGTGGGGCAGTGTGATTCAGCCTGACTCAGGGTGCTGCCTGATCTCATGCTGTGTTTGATCCATCACTGCTTTTCCCATTTCCTTCCACCCAGCAAGCAGGAAAGAAGCTGAAGTGTGGCTGTTTTGGCATCTGTCTCGATGAGCCTTTTCACACACGGTCACCTGAAGGCAGGCCGGCATCACTCAGGGTAACTTCAGTGCATCTGGGGCCAGAAAACAGGACTTGTCCTCAAATCCCGTGGGGAACAAAAAAGGTCGAGGAGTTAATGTGGAGCCCCCTCACAGGCCTTGAAACACTGCTGGCAGCCCTGGACTGCCTTGGCACTGCCACATGCCTCTGATGCGCTGCTAACATGAAAAACCAAGGAAAACTTCCATTTTATTAATTTTCAGTGACATCCTTCTGAGAGAGATGCCTGTGGGGCTGACAAATGCACCCGAGTGGTCGGGTGCAGGGACGGACTTATGGCCCCACTGTGCTCCTAGAAATGCTCTGCTGCTGATCCCTGTGGGAGCAGGGATGGGACATCCCTGTGGAGCTCTGCCTTTGCACCTGGCCAGGGCTGCCCCGCTGCAAGAGCAGCCTCCACAGTGCTTCAAAGCAGCCTCGTGTCTGGCAGCAGTTCATGGGGAGGAAATTCCTTGGGTTGCCACAGGGCCGTGCCCATGTCGCTGTGCCTGTGCCATGCTGCAGGCAGGGGCTGCCAGTCCTCCCTGTGGATTGTCCAGGAGGGATCACACAGCCTCAGCCTGCTGTCCCCTCCCTGCCAGATTTCCCCTTTCCCCAGGAAGACTCAAGGGCAGGGAAGTGCAGGCTCAGGAGCTGATCCTGCCCACTGCAGAGCGTGCTCTGGCTCACCTGAAGGCAGGGGGTGGCAGCTCTAGGGCTCTGGCAGGGCTGCTGGGGGTGTGAGCCCACTGCCACCAAGGCTATGGCCAGGTGCTTTGCCAGCACTGTGGACTGTGGAGGACAGTTTGGGGAGCACAGGGGACACAAGGCAGGCCCCTCCTGAGGGGTCAGTGTGTGTGGGAAGAGGGGGCAGAATGCAGGGGCACAGGACACTGCAAGTGGGGCAGCTGAAAGCAACACCTGAGGGCAGCCTGAAGCCCAAAGAGAGCAGGAGAACGTGTCGTACTCGAGGAGCGCAGGCTGAAGCTGTGTGCTTGGCCTTTTGCTGGGGGACCTGGAACATGGACACACTTCATGCACTGACACCCCAAGCTGCCAGAGCCAAACATGCTCTGCCCAGGGCCGCCGCAAGTCACGTCTCACTTAGAAGCAGTCACAGGGGGATTTTGTGACCTTCAGAGCAGAATTTCCTTTTACTCCTCTTTTTACCCTCTCTCTAGACTGCTGAAACATTTGCCTGTTGCTCCGTGGGCCGCAGTGTGAGCTGCTCCCGTCACAGCCAGGGGCTCTGAGGGGAAAACCGCCCTGCTCCCTGGGAGGGGAAGGACAGCAGAGCTCCCGGAGCCGCTTCCCAGGGTGTCTGCACTTCCATCGCTGCCTCGCCAAGAGTTGGGAGTTGCCAGTGCCGGCAATGAAGCTGTCACTCTCCCAGCGTGACTCGCAGCAGGCTGCAAGCAGCGCTAGCACGGCCGGCTGCTGCCCCTGCCTGGCGAGTGGAGAGGCTGGCACGGGCACCCTCTTGCCAGACTGGAGGTGGCCCGTGCAGGACCCGGCTTTCTATCAGCAGAGGTGCCCGAGGGATAAGATCAGGCTGTTGTGAGCCGTGGGGAACACTGGTGATCCTGCAGGAGCACTCATCCTGCCCAGTCACAGCAGCTGGGACTGACCGGCCGGACATGGATCCTGACCCCGGGGAAGGAACCTGCTCGGGCAGGGCCACACCTGGGGCAGGGATTAGAGTGCTGCTGTCCCCAACATCAGGACACGGAAGTGTTGCAGCAAGTCCAGAGGAGGCCACCAGGTTGCTAAGGGGAGCAGCTCTCCTGTGCAGACAGCTTGAGAGAGTTGGATCTGCTCAGCCTAGAGAAGAGGAGGTTGTGGGGAGACTTCCCAGTGCCTTCCAGCGTCTGAAAGGAGCTCCAAAGGTGCTGAGGATGCATTCTGCATCAGAACTAGGAGTGTTGGATAAGGAGTTGGAGCTGGCAGCCAGGGCGGGAGAGCTGCCTGGACACGGGGAGCTCTGACTCCGTTTGTGTCTGCAGCATCTTCTGAGGCACAAAGCAGAGGCTGTTGCCAGCTGGCTCTGTCACAGCGTCCTGGGAGCCACAGGGTGGGCACTGGCGGCACCAGGCCTCTTGCTGATGTGCCCCTTGCTCCCGGGAATGCTTCACTGCCATGAGCTGGGCTCCCGTTTTCACTTGCAGGCCTTTGCTGGCCATGAGCACCCTTAGGGCTGAGCCAGTGCTGCTGACCCTGAGGCGGGTGGGGCTGTGACAGCACAAAGGGGGTGACACCGGTGTGAGGCCGGGCTGTGATGTCACACGGTGTCATGGCCCCAGCACTGTGACATCATGGGACCATCCCTATATAAACTGGGCCGGCCCCACAGCCGCCAGTGCAGTGTTGATGGCATGTGCCGGAGCCATGAGCGATGCCACTGTCCTGCTGGCTGGACAAGTAAGTAAACAATTAAAGTTCATTTTCTTTGGCCTTTTCTCCATCCCACCAGTTTTGGGATTGCGTAGCAGCAGCTACAACGATTTTTGAGGGAGAGGATCTTTTGGTGTTCCTGGTTCCCTTTAAGACACCAAAGGCCACAGAAACCAAAAAAATGATGAAAACAAAGTATGTAACAGAGGACATCCACCCCAACAAATCCCAGTCTTCAAAGATGTTGCGGAACCAGTCCTCAGTCTCCTGCTTGACATTCCCAACCATACTCTTGATTTCATCTACAGAGGCATGGATGCTCTGCCTTTTAGATGACAGGTTGAAACAGCAAAGCCCTTCAAATTCCCTGCACCCATGCCCGTGTGCCAGGAGGAGGAAATCGATGGCTGCTCTGTTCTGCAGAGTTGCCTTCCTGGCTATTTCCTTGTCTTCTAAGAGGTTACTGAGGGCGTTGGAAGTCAAGTTCACCTGTTGCATGACCCAACATTCTAAATTGCCCAATTTGCTCAAAGGTTTGGCTGCTGCCACCCGGGGGAGGAAAATGGAGACAGCAACTCTTTTGGATTTAGCCCAATGATAAATTTTGACATCGCAATGTTTGTCAAATTGAGCTGCATCCCTTTTCTGAATTTTGGATTTGTTTTGCTTATTCAAATTAGAAATTTCGGTCATGTTGGAGGAAGCCAGGGACAGCTGCCCTAGGGTGCATGGACCTTCTACAAGGCAAGAAGGGATTCCTGGATAAGCACAATCACCACAAAATAAAAAAAGCCTTTATCCAATTTCAGGGGGTAAGAACTCTCAGTTGAGGGCATTTCAACTTTTTCAATTGATTTGCACCAATCTTTTGCCCTATACTATGGTTTATGCTGGCGGACTGAGATGTATAAATTATCAAAATGGGTAGCATCATAATTGAAGTGTATGCAATGAAAAGCTTGGGTAGAACCTAGGATTTCAAACTCTTGGGGTTCATTCTCCATTGTAGGTAGGGTGGACACCCATCTCCTCCATAAGACAAGAGAGTTGGTGATGGGAACTTTAACTTTTTTCACCGTGCCCCAAGAGTGATAGATTTCTACCCAGGAATTTGGGGGGGTTTTGTTAACCTCATCTTGGATTGATTTTAAAGAACTGGGAAATTCATTTGGTTTAAAAGGAATCTCCGCCAGGCATGTTGACAAAGGGTTTTCTGCAGCAGAGGTAGAGAGGCACAAATGGTCTTGTTTCAGGGCATGGGCCAGGGTCACCCAGACGTTCCTCCTCAGCTGGGGAACGATCCACGCCTCAAGGGACTGGTTCCACAGGAGCAGGAGTATTAGGTGGATCCACTCCATACTGTGTTGGGAGGATGTCCTAAAAGGAAACGTAATTAGAAATTAATAAACTCTGAGAGCAAGGGGGTAGGGGGCTCGAGACACTTGCTCCCTTTCTGGCGTCGTCGATTGGACGTGACGGTGTTATCCGATGGAATCTCTGGAGGAGGTGCTGGTGAGGTTGTAACTTTATTCTTGCTGCCCTTTGGTGGGACATAGGGCTTCACCCACTTCTGTGGGATCCATCTCAGGCTGGTGGGCGTGGATACGCAGGCGTACCCATTTCCCCGGGTGACTAGTTCAAATGGTCCTTGTATTTCTCCTGACTTGGGATCTCTTATCAGGACCGGCAGGCGTTCCTCTGGTCGGAGCTGCTGGTGCTGATGGAAATGGCAGATGACCGGAGGGTTGAGAATCTCAAAAGAACAGTTGAGGAAGTTGATTGTGAATAGGGCCTTGCACAGCCTCAACTGTGGTGAGTTGACCCGGACATCTGCACATTGGTGTTGCAGAACTTTTTTCAAGGTTTGATGAGTTCTTTCTATTACTGCCTGGCCGGTGGGGGAGTGTGGAATACCCCTACGATGTTGGACCCCCCATTCCTGCAGGAAATTACCGAACACCTTGGAGGGACAGGCCAGGCCATCATCAGTTTTGATCACCTTGGGGATTCCCAATATGACAAAGGCCTGTACTAGATGTTTTTGAACGTCACTGGCCTTCTCCCCTGCATGGGCCGAGGCATAGACTGTGCCAGAGAAGGTGTCAACCAACACATGGACATACTTGGACCTCTCAAACTCTGGAACGTGGGTGACATCGGTCTGCCACACCTCACAACTGTGGAGTCCCCTCGGGTTCACTCCCGCACCCAGCGATGGTAATAAGGACTCCTGACAGTTTGGGCACGTGGCCACAATTGCCTTGGCCTGATCACACTGCAGGTGGAATTGGTGGACCAGGCCAGGAACATTTTGATGGAACTGCTGATGGCTTAGCTTGGCCTACTGGAAGATGTTAGGTTGGCCAGCCAGCTGTAGTGGGGCGGCCAGGGCATCTGCTCTGCAATTGCCCTCGGAGATGAAACCAGGCAGGTCAGTGTGTGACCTTACATGCATGATGTAGAACGGTTGCTCTCGGTGGGAAACCAGATGTATTAGTTTCAAGAGCAAGCTATAAATTACCGGGTTTGAAACCTCCTTCAAAATGCCATTTTCTGCTCTGGATACCACTCCAGCAACGTAGGCTGAATCGGTGACTATGCTGATGGGTTCAGAAAACTTTTCAAAAGCCCTGACAACTGCTTCCAACTCAGCAACTTGAGGGGAGCCCTCAACAATCTTAACGTTTCCCACTGCTGAGTTTGAGGATCTTTCCAAGTCATCACCTGTGGGACCCTCTGGATACATCGGTGAAAATTGTCAAGGCTTTGAGGGGCCTACGACTTTGTCTCTCTTTTGGAATCAAATTGAATTCTGTATTAAACATTTTGTGGCCACGATGGTGGATTGAAATTTTTCCTGGATAGCTATCCAGAGCAAACTGCAGGTTTTCATTATCTCGGAGCAACTGTTCCAGAGTCTCGATAGTTAATCTCCCGGTGGGTAGTGTGATGGGTAAATGAATGCATGTAAAATCACACCCTGCCAGCAGTCCCATCTGAGCCCTAGCCTTACTGATCAGCTGGGCCATTAGCTGCTGTGGCCGTGTGATACTCTTGGACAGCTGGTGATCAAGGAACATCCACTCTATGATTAAGAGGGAGTCCTTTTGATCTCTGTCCCACTGAAAGATCAACCTGTGGAGGTGTGGCAACTTACCAAGGATGATGAAGTTGAAGGAAGGTCAGGCTGGCAAGGATGGGCCTGCCGGTCTGCCAGTGCCAATTGTACCTCGTCCAACGCCAGTTGAGCTTCCTGAGTCAGGGCCCTCGGGAAATATCCAGCTCCTCTCCCCCTTTTAACAAATTGAAGAGAGGGGACAGATCCCCCGTGGTGAGCCCCAGCCTGGGTCTGACTCAGTTCAAGGACCCACACAGTTGGTGGAGATCCCACAAAGTCCTTGGCTGGTCGTTGATCGCCAACTTTTGTGATACAGTTTTATTGGTGATCTCGAGGCTGAGATACCTCCAAGGCAGCAGCCTCTGCACTTTTTCATGCTGCAACTCAAATCCTGCAGCCATCGAGGCAGTAATAGTCTCATCGAGTACGGATGTAAGTACGTTGTTGTCAGGGGCACACACAAGGACATCATCCATATAATGGAGGATGATGCACTCCCCTGCTCTGGCACGTACCAGGGACAGGATTTTGGCAACATACCACTGGCAAATCGTAGGGCTGTTCTTCATTCCTTGAAGAATGACTTGCCAGTGGTAGCGCTTCGTGGGAGCTTCCCTGTTGATGGAGGGTACAGAGAAAGCAAACCACAGAGCGCCGGCTGGATGAAGAGGAATGTGGAAGAAACAATCTTTTGTATCAATTACAGCCATATTCCAATTTTGTGGGAGCATTGATGGGGACAGCATCCCTGGTTGGAGAGACCTCATGTCCTCGATGATATTGTTTATTTTCCTCAAGTCGTGAAGGAGATGCCACTTGTCCTTCCCCAGCTTTTTTATGACGAACA
Source organism: Irena cyanogastra (assembly GCA_013397155.1). NCBI lineage: Eukaryota > Metazoa > Chordata > Aves > Passeriformes > Irenidae > Irena > Irena cyanogastra. The sequence goes on from VWZV01002319.1 coordinate 272,347, forward strand.
CCAGGGAGTTCCAAGGCCTGTTGATTTCTATGATGTTACCTTTAGCTAACTGCCCCTCCACGAGCTGGGTGAGTGCACTTAATTTCTGTTTGTTCAGCGGCCACTGCTCTACCCAGACTGGTGTATCTGTGAGTGAATTCAGTTTCAGGGTAGGGCGCTCCTCAGTGATGGCTATTAAAAATCCTGGGGAGTCTTTGGGATTTCTAATTTGACTCCCTATTGGGATGTGGCATCTTGCCCCCACAGGGTAAATTTGGAATTCAAAACGAATGGGTGTCTTGACACCCACTGTCCATCTAGTCCCTCAATTTGGACAATGCTCTTCAATCTTTGTGCCATTTGGGTCCCTCCGGCACCCAAAACCTTGCTCGTCACGTTTTGCAGCTCCCATTGTGACGGCCATTTGTGTGGTAGAATGACTGTCACATCCGCCCCCGTGTCCATCATCCCTTGCAGCTGGATGGCCTGCCCCTCACACTTAAGGCCACATCAAATGAGAGGCTTTTCCTCTCCTACGGTTTCGGTGTAATAAACAGAGAAGTCCAGGTCATCGAACAGCATGTGAGGCAATGGGATGGCCTGCGCGATGACCTGGCCCCTCGGCAGGAATAGGGGGAGATGGACACAACGTGCCAGGAGAATGATTTGCTCCAGGTCAGATAATAAAATCCCTGGAGCAATCTCGATCTCCGGGGGAGTGAACTTGGTGTCCCCAACGACAAGGTACTTACACTTTTCGGTCCGAGCAATGTCAAAGTCAAATCTGGAGTCAACTCGTAACTCATGCCAGTCCTGTGAAGAAAAGGTCATAGAATTGATTAGTTCTAGCTTGTATGGTTCTCTCCTGCTCCTGGTGGTGAGGAGCCCATCAGCAACCTTCCCATGGTCTATCCTACTGTAGTGGTTTTGGTTTGCCAATTTGAAATTTTCACCAATTTTGAGATTTCCCAGCCAATACATCTACTTCTTGCTGTGAGATAGGATTAGGAAAAAGGCAAAGCAGGCTCAAAACTTCAAAAGGGTATAAAGAAAAATTTATTAACAGTAACTAAAAGGGAAAAAAAGTAGTAAGAATCAAAACAAACCCTTCAGACCACTTCTCCTCCCCCCATAACCTTTTCCTTGAACACGAACAATGTAAAGAACCAAACCTAAAATTTCCAGTCACTTTACCACCTCTGACATAGTCTTTCTACAGTTCACTCAAGGAGAGAAGTCCCTCTTATTAAGGTTCTGGAGACTTCTCCACAAGAGGGGAAATACAGTTCTCTCGTGGCTCTCTCACAACTAGCAGCCACCCAGGGGAAAATCTGCTATTGTGAAGTCTTCCCGTTTCCACAAGCCTTCCCACTGCTTGTCGATGGGCCATGTTGACTTACGGGGTATTGTTTTAAAGACGAGCTGCTCAAAACCAAAAGTTCTCATTATCTATTTCTAAAATCATTCTTATCCCTGGGAACAGAAATCTGCTTCTTCTTCTCCTGGGGGCAGCGGACTACTTACACTCTCCCTCTCTTCAAACTTCTCATGGGATCAGAGCTACTTCACATCTGCTCACTTCAGCATGAAGGCCTTTGCTCGACATCAATTGAATACTTCCATCTCCCCATAATTTCATGTGTTATAAGGAAAAAGAGTCTTTCTCTGTAACTTTACAAGAGGATTTCAGCCCCAAGAAGTCAACTTCTCATCCCTTCCATCTGGGACTTAACTTTCTTCCTCACTGACCATGGTGTTGTTCCATGTTGTTCCTTTACATACTTGTATCTTGTTCCTTTCACTCAGGGGAGGACTGAAGCACTGAAAGGGCACACATGTTGCCTGGGCCCCAAGCAGACTGGGTGTTCCCAACGGCTGGAGCTGCGGCTGGGGGAGGGCTGGGGGAAGCGGCTTAGATCGAATCAGCCAGGCTCGAACTCAGCAGCAGCACGCTGGGGTGGGGTTTCCTTCCTCCCCCTTGCCCCCTTGGATGAGGCAACTCCCACGGAGCCAAGTCTTGGGCTTGGCTGCGCCCCAGGCCAGGCTGCAGCAAGCAGCCAGATGTTAGCAAGGCTGGCTCCATCCGGCCCATGGCACCCCCTCCCTCTGCCTGGCAGCTGATGGGGGTAAGGAGGAGGGGGCAGACGGCCTGGGTGAAGAGTGCCCAGGCCCGCGGCATGGCTGGCCACTACCTTCTTGCCGGCTGGGAAAGAAAGAGGAAGTTACTGGGTTTTTTCATCTTTAATGTGTGTTTTTCACAGAGGCATTGTAATAAACAGGTATAAAGAAAATCAATGAGAAAAAAAAAGAAAAACTGAGGCTTGTATAAAATTAAAACAAGGAACCTGTTTATTAAAAACAAAAACTACTAGGGGTGGGACTCAGAGATAGGCTCAGAATCCACTCGGCAAGCCAGAGACAATAGAATAGCTGTATGGCCGTAGAGGATGCTTCTTGGGAGCCCAAGTTCTGCAGAAGGACCCTGAGTGCTGGGCACCCAGGCATTTTATAGTTTCTTCAAGTCTTATGATTGGTCTGTTCTTCAATCCTCAAAGTGATTGGTCCTCTTCTTCAATTCTGATTGGCTTACAACAAGGTGAATTCCTGACCAATCATTTTAGAATTCTTAGATCCCGTTGGCTGGTGTATCTTCCAATAACAGTCCATCTTGGTGTCATCATTATTTTCTAGAAAGTTCTCTTCTAGGCTCTCTGAGTTCTTAGACCACCCTTCCCCTGTTTAGTAGCCACAACGTATATAACTTAACAACACAAAAATTCATTACATTAATTAACAATTAACAACCTTAACTCCTCCCAGAAACCCAACCCATTTATAACAGTGTGTCCAGCTTCTCAGTGGTTCAGCTGACTGTCAGCTACACACAAACCTTTTGCCTCACTTCCCAAACTCCTCCCCTGTCAAACCATGACACCTACTTATGTCCACACATGTGACAGATCCACATTCCTCCTTTAGATTTTGTTGGGAGGTTTCCCCTTCTCCCCCCCTTTTTTGTGTTGAAGGTAGTGATTCCCCAATGTAGGGACACTGGAAAATCAGGTGTCCCTCCTGGTGGCAGTGGAAACATCTCCTCGACGGTGTGGCAGGCGGAGGAACTGTCATTGGAGTTACAGTTCTTTCCCTTGGAGCCAACTTCTTGGGCTGGTCTTCCAACTTCAGCATGGCTTTTTTGGTGCATTCTTCAATCAGTAAGTCCAAGGTTGGTGGTGGAGTGGAGAGAAGTCCAAGAATGATCTTTTGACAGATGTCATTGGTGTTGCTCATAGCAACTTCTAAGATGATTTCTTCTTGGACTTCAAAATTTTCTACTCTTCTTTCTACAACTGTGCGCACACAAGCCACAAAATCTAAAAATGGCTCAGATGGTAATTGTTTTAGCTGTAGTGTATCCTTGTAATGGTTCTTTAGTTGGCATGATTAGAAAAGCCCTCTCTGCAGTCTCCTTAATTTGGTCTAGGACAGGTCTTGGAATTCCCCCGCCTGCTTCTGGGCCTGCACCCAGTCACCCTCACTGAACGCATGATCTAAAGTGATGTTGCCACCGTCGGTGTCAGTGGAACACTCAGGAGTCTGCAGGAGTCTTGGAAGGATGTCCCTAACCTCTTCCATGTTCCTTCCCATAATTTGTATTCAGATGGAAAGAGCAAACATGCAAAAAGTCTTTTTAAATCTGCGGGAACCAGCACATTGGATGTAAATGTTGCTGTTAAAAGGCTCTGAAAATATTCATTTTTTTGGCCAAATTCTTTTTGTGTCCTGCAGAGCTCCTTAATGTTCTGGTAGGAGAAGGGCTCCCATTTGGGATGCTCTCCCCTACCATTGTAGGTGACCAGTGCAGCAAAAAATGGATTTGTCTCTTCTGGGTTCCCAGACTTGTCATTTCTGGTTCCCACGGTGGGAACCAGAAGGAGAGGCAGGCATGAGGGGTGGAGACTGAGGTGGAGACACTTGAGGAGGAGGAGACTGATGATGATGTCAGGGGGGGAGGGACAAAGGGTAGAGCTATGGGAGGAGTTGAATTAATGATGTTAAAGAGAAGGGAGGAGTTGAGGGACCAGAAGGGGTCAGGTAATTGGGAGGGGACAGGGAGAAAGGGATTATGGGAAGAAGAAGGGGAAATGGCGGGCCACGCCACGTGGCGACTGCCATCTTGTGAAACTGTCTTGGAACTGAAAGGGGAACCATCTTGGGAACTCGACTAGGGACTCAGAACTGGGCAAATGGGAGAGGATAGAGGGTTTAGGGTAGGGTCCTTGACAGTTGGCGCCTTGCTGTCAGGGCAAGGGTACCGAGGAGGTTGTGGAGAGCCAGGGAGACGGCGGCAGCCCTGCACCTTGTGGCGGGCTTCTCCCCCCAACCCACCCAGTATAGGGGAAATGGGATTTGGAGAAGAAGATGAGGGAAGAGAGGTTTTAGGGAGAACTGGGGATAAATTTGGTGGCTGTTTTTCCACTTTTTTCCTGATCTTTCACTACTGCCTGAATTTGCACTAACAATGGATAAAATTTGTTCCCCAAAGGGTCACCCTCTAATATCAAAGCAGTGAGCTTCGAGCTCACTGCATTCCAAAATGCTACTTTTTTGGTTTCTTGAGGGGTGACCGGGGGTGGAGTGCTGACACCGTGCACAGTGCCTGCCCTCCCTCAGGAGTGCGCCCACCCAACCCTTGAGCCCCTGTCTGGGTCCCCACCCAGCAACCCAGCCACGGTGGTACTCACCAGACTCCTGCGACTCCTGGAAAAGAAAACCACATAGAAGGTCCCCGGTCCTTGAAGAGGTTCCCCTGGACACCTGGAAGGGGATTGTCTCTCCCTCCTCTGGGAGCACCACTGTCCGAAAAATGGCATGCTCAACATAGAGGCGCTGACAGTCCAAGCAGCTTAACAACCCCAACCGCTCTGGGCCAGGGGATAGCCGATTCACCAAGGTCCCTCAAGCCGGGGAGGGGCCCCACATTGGGTGCCAGCTGACGCGGTGCTCTGGTGAGCCAATGAGTTTGAGCCCAGGTAGCCTGGGCTCCTGGACCGTGCCAAGAGTGGCTGCCCTCTGTCTGACTCTATAGTCAGTATGGGTGGCGGTGGGAACAGGGCTGCTTAACACGCAAAACAGCAAGGCTACTCCTCTATAAGCACTTAAGATGGAAAACATGCAGAGAGGGGCCACTTGCGTGAGTTCCCAAGGCTTTTAATCCTGGAAGGAGTCAGAGGCAAATGACAGCAACTGAACGATTACAGTAACTTATATAAGGGGATACAACGGGAGGACACAAACTTTAACCAATAGAGAGGGACCTGGGGAGGAGTACAGGATGGGAAATACATTCTTAGGGCCAATGAGGGACCTCAGGAGAGAAGAATAACTCAGCCAAACCAATGAGGTGTAAAGGGGAACACAATTGACATAGAAGTTTCTAGGAATAAATGTGGAGTTACAGTGATGGGCAGGAGAGGAGGGCAGGGTTACGCTGACTGACATAGAAGAGACTGGAACAAGGGGCAGATTTCTGGGGTAATGGACAGCGAAAGGGGAGGATAAAATTCTGGGAAAAATCAAACTTGAACAGCAGCAGGGGAAACTAGAACAAACCAATTGGAACAAACCATAAAACAGAAAAACACACCACCAC